>JAXQGP010000540.1:0-18582 GCA_037040125.1 Kazachstania sp. M6911
ATACATATAAACAATACCACGATACCACAATTTCAACGTTTTAATAGACAATACCCAAACCTATCATGAGGAAAGATCAAAGCCTTTTAAAGAGACAAAAATATATGTCCATAAAAACATTATCATTAAATAATTTAACTGCAAAACAACATATGTTAATGGCACTATGTAGAGATGTTTCATTATTACCACCATTATATTATTCATTCACATCTTTGAAAAAATGTTTCCATATAATTATGATGGATTCACCAATAGTTAAATTATATGAACCACAATCATTTAGAGAAACTTTAACTAGATTTTGGCAAACCTATATGTTAAATAATAATTTAACAACTGTAGTAGACGCTATAGATACAATAACAACTACAGCGACACGAAACAATAATATAGCTACTCCAACTTCCGAATCAATTCTAAATACAGTAACTCCAGGTAGTTTAGTAATAGAAAGTTTAATTACAGCAAGAGCATCTGAATATATCTTTTGTGCATTATGGTGCTTAGTCGCATTATATTTATCATACGCAATCCTAGATTCATTAATGGTTAGATGGATTGTCAAATACTCAACTGTAGCTGCAATATTAAGAATGTTTTCAATGTCATTAATTTTCATATCATTTGAACTTTTACTTTTAAATTCATTATCTCCTGAAAATAATTATTTTTTACATACTTGGATATTAATTAGCTGTATATTAACTTGTGGTTACATTTGGCAAAGTTATTTAACTTCTGATTTAAATTATATTAGACGTACAGATGATATCGTGAAAATAAATAAAAAAAAATCACAATCAAGTACTCCAGATGATACTTTATTCGATTCAAATTCTACAGATCCTTCTAATTCTGAAAGTGATGATACAGATTCATCGCAGTCAAATTCTAATAATAAACATCATAAAAGAACCAAATCATCAAGGGATAAAATAGATTCTTCTCCCTTCAAATTCAATACTAAAAGAACAATAGATTTATATAATATTACTGTATTTTGCGTCGTTCCAGTAGGCTTAGCAAGTTTTATAACAATGGTGGGTTTATTAAGGAATTTATTCATACAAAGATTAGATATTGAACAATTAGCTAGAATAGTTCAAGAATCCGTACATTAATTGAATTTCATCCCAAAATCAAACACACACACATATATATTATTGCATCCTCATAACTTATTCGCATCATCTTCTATATTATTTATAATTAATTAATTAAATTGCTATCTATATAAACATATGTCTTCGTATAACTCTCAATAAATAATTCATAGTTTAATTTGATCTTCCGTTTTAATATGTATCGTTCGGAACTTAATAGTTATCGCTCAGTCGGTTCGCTTCAAAATATAAATTTTAAGAAATTGTTAGTATTAAGGAAATAAAATAACATGTTTTATAAAAGAGGGTTATTATATGTTCAATAGAACCACATAAACAATCAAGAAGACAGAACAAAAACACGGTCGAAACAATGGTGGTACATATTCTCGGGAAAGCATTCAAGGGTAAAGAAGTAATAAGAATAGCTCTTGCATCAAAATTCTATGGGATTGGTGAAAAGACAGCAACAACTGTTTGTTCAAAATTAGGTTTTTATCCATGGATGAGAATGCATCAATTATCAGAAGCTCAAATAATGAATATTGCAAGTGAATTATCAACAATTACGATAGAAGATGAAGCTCGTGCTGTCGTGAGAAGAAATATCGCTTTAAAGAAGAGTATCGGTACTTATGAAGGTTTAAGACATGTACTACATTTACCTGTTAGAGGTCAACATACAAGAAATAATGCAAAGACTGCAAGAAAATTGAATAAATTAGAAAGAGCAGGATGAAAACAAATAATTTGATACACCTTTTTCATTTGAAATAATATATTCAGTAAAACACATACGGCTATGCACATACAATCTAAGCTCAAATGAATAAATACAAACGCATAGTCACATAAGAATAAATATTATATAAATTTAATCATGTACATAAATATATGCTTTATTCCTTAATAAACAGATTCAAATAAGTTATTTCTAATATGAATAATCATCTGTAAATGTATCCCATTCATTTAATTCTAATAAATGCTTCATTGTTGGTCTACCATGTGGACAATTCCATGGTTTATCTAATTCACTTAAATGATTAACAACTGTTTTCATTGTTTTTCTATTTAATGGCTTACCGATCATAATACTCATTCTACATGCTCTCATTGCAAACATAGAACGAATCTTTGAACATCTAATATAATCTTTCCTGATGCCGTCATGTTCTCGTATCATGCTAATTAATTCATACAAATCATCAATACTAAATGTTGTATTTTTAGAGGTAGGTTTACTTATCAACTTAACTTTTGAACCAGGTTGTTCATCTTCATCAATTTTTAATTTGAAACCATTCCGTTCAAGGATTTCAACATTATCTAAGACAGTTAATTCATCAATAACATTTAATTCAAGATTCTCTGGAACAATTAATCTTTGTGATTTAAATATAGTTTCCTTTTGCAAAGTTTCAAAATTATATTTTTCATCACTTGCATGTTGATCAATAATGAAAAGATCCATCTTATTATTGTGTTTATTTTCCTTTGTTGTAATAATAAAACCAAGATTAAATTGTCCAACAACATTCATTTCATTAAAATCTTTCTTATTTATTGTCAATGTTAATTTTTTTGCAATATCTTGAATATTATTATCTTCATCAATTTCAAGTCCCCCGTTATTACCATCAAGAGCCTTAGATTTCGCAATTTTCCATTCTTTTAACTGATCACAAACATCAAAATAATTGTTCTTCATATTTTCCGTATCCATATCAACTGTAAGATCTAAACCATAGATTTCTGTCTTCTTATTAAAGACTCTTTCTCTCTCATCGCATATAGATTGAAGTTTCAATCTTACACTAAGAAGATCTTCTGTAAATTTCGGTATTGGTACACGCACATTAGTTTCCATTGGTTTACCTATTTGAACAAGTTCATCATCGTTATCTTCATCTGAAACCATACGATCATCATCTCCCGTCAAAACTTCTTGGATATCATTCTTTTTATCATCTATGAACACCAATCCTTTATTCTGAATCAGTTTACCCTGTGAATGTATAATCTCATCACCAATCTCCATTATTACCTGATCATTACTTTCATTTCCACTACTACTATGATGAGTAGATGTTCCAACAATTCCATCTTCGGGTTCAATATAATCAGGGTTTTTAAAATCAGAAAGAGTAATATTTGCTCCTTTAATATAAGTTTCTTCTGCTATTTGTTCTTCAATTGTTTCTGGATTATCGTCATCACCTATACCGGAATCATCTGCATCTACTTTTGATCCCTCGCTATCATTATATTCATCCGAGAAGGACATGACACCTCCCTCATCTACCGAGGATCCTCTTTTATCAGAAATTGGTTCAGAACCTAGAAATACATCTTCTACAGCTTGTGAACTTGGTAAATCACTTTTAGTTATATCCATAATCGAACTTAATTCAGTATCATTATTTATCAAATCATCCGAATCCTCATGATTATTCGTATCCACATACATTTCAACAATATGATCATTCTCGCGTTTAAGTTTCTTCAGATTATATTCATTTGACATACTGTCGTTATTATTCTTCGTATCAAATAATTCTTTTATATCTCCTAATTCATCAATATCTTCTATTTTTCTCTTCTGTAAAGTCGATGATTTAATAATAGATATATCTTGATTCTCAAAGAATTGTATTAGCGCTTCTCTTAACAGATCGATTACAATATCCTCATTATGTATCAAAACTGTCCTTTTATCTGGAGTTACATTAATATCAATTAAACTTGGATTAATTTCAAAATTAATGAAAAATATTGGATGTTTAACATTAGTCTCATTATTAAAACTTTTAAATGTTTCATTGAAACATTTATTTATCGAGGGATAGGTTATTGGTCTTTTATTTATATATAAAAATTGTCTATCTTTCGAATTATGTCCTACACCAACAGAATTTTTAGATATGTAACCCAATACCTTGATTATATTATCTGATTCATTTAATGGTGATTTAGTCTCACTATTCTCATTATTAATTAACTTCCACAATTTATTCTCTCTTTTTACAATTTGTCCCGCTACTTCGTTCAAATTTAAATCCAATTTAATTTCAATCAAACCTCTTAAGCAAGTTGGTCCAAAAACATTTAAAATTTTCTTTGACATATCTTCATTTTTATTTGTTCTTAACAAAATATTTTTCCTACCATTATTTGAATTAATATTAATAATTGTAAATTTAATCTTTTCATGTATTATTGCATAACTTTGTAATAATGTTATACATTTAGCAAATTGATTCTTTGCAGATTTAATAAATTCTCTTCTTCTAACCGGTAAATTTTTGAAAATTTCTTGAATTTCAATAGTAGTACCAGTATTTCTTGATGTTATATTATTTGATAAAATTTTACCATTTCTATCATATTCAATTTTATTTGCTTTAGGACCATGCGTTGTTGTTGTAATAATTAATTTTGCAATATTACATAATGAAAATAATGCTTCACCTCTAAAACCAAGTGTCATAACATTCATGATATCATTAAATTTACTTAATTTAGAAGTATAATGTTTTAAAGTTAAAGTTTGAAAGTTTGTCTCATTAATACCTGATCCATTATCTGAACATTCAATTGAATCAATCCCATAATTTTGGAAAGTTAGCTCGATTTGATTTGCACCCGCATCAATACTATTATCAACCAATTCTTTCACTGCTGATATTAAATCTGTAATGACTTGACCAGATGTAATTCTATTGACGTCTGAAATATTAATGGCTTTAATTAGGGTATCTGGAGCCATCGTGTTAGTTTGTTATTATCTTAATATATTTCTTGTACCCGAGAGAACTAATCTGGTGTAAACGTCTATCCCGTGCTTAATATAAATCCTTATATAAGATTGATATCTAAGTTACACCATTATATACAAAAATTTAATTCACAAGATGATTTATATAGCTCTTTACCTGAGTTTTCAAATCTTTACGGTGTAGAGAAGTATTAAAAATTCGAAGAAACGCGAATTTCCAAAAAATATTCGGTCTTTTCTCATTTGCGCCATAGTTACGTAAAGGCTCAGTTTTTAGGAGCCAACAAAATTCCACAAACAATTTATTTACCCAGTTTATTACCACATAGAAATAAGTAACTGTAAGTTATTGTTAAAAGAATATACCAGTTCGTTTAATAATAGTATTCTATTTTCTTGCTTTCAGAAACTAAATGTTTTAAATGAAAAAGATGATGTAATTAATAATGGATAATACAAGTTGTTATTCTGCTATCATACAGATGTAACCATCATTATTCTCAGGTTGCAAGCCGAATGTGGAAAGAAAACGTTGTATCTATGTTTTTGGTTTAACATTTTTCTAGCTTCCACTAATTTTTATAAAGTTATAATTATCCACACGCATTTCAATTAGTAACCTTTTTACTGTTTACAGTAACAGTTTATGTTGCCATATGTACAATTATTATATTTTACCATTTGTGACCTACTCCGTTGCCATGGTAACAGAGAAGATATCGTCTCCCAGAAAAAAGAAACGACAGATGCAAAAATACGCGATAATTGAAATTCTTTTTTTATTTGGCGCTTTGTTGTACAGCTATTTCTTAGTATTTCATAACAATAAAGAAAAAAACTCCTTTCTTTCGCGTACTTACATAATTGGAAAATGTAAACAAACATGTTGTTGATATTTGAAAATACCTTATACCATCTTATTTTGATTCAAACACCTTTTTTTGTTTTGTTTTCAGGATAGCAACATAGTTATTTCCTGATCTACATGTGTTTAAGGAGTAGTAACTCGATGTTGAACACCTTCTACAACGTGATATCCAAGAAAATCCAACTGTATATAATACATCTATGATACAATAGATCAACGATTTCATTTGCGTTCAATCCCTAATAGCTCCTTATCACGCAATATCATATATTCCCTAAATACTCACTAAAAACACAATATCATAATGGGTATTACTGGATTATTAACGAAACTTAAACCTGTTCAAAAACAACTTACTTTGGATCAACTAAATTCCACCCGATTAGCTATCGATGGTTATTCATGGTTACATAAAGCAACTATAGGTTGTTCATATGAATTGGCAAACGGTCTTAAAACTGAATCATATTTAAAGTATTTTATTAAAAGGATTAATATGCTAAAGAGATATAATATTAAACCATACTTTGTTTTTGATGGGGCTAAAATTAATGTTAAGGAAGGTACTGAAATCAAAAGATTAGAAAAACGAATTCTGTATAAAAAAACAGGAATAAGTTTATGGAACTCAGGTAAACATCTACAAGCTATTGAATATTTTAAAAGATCTGTCGATGTTACTCCTGAAATGGCGAAATGTATCATGGAATATTGTCAATCTGAAAATATTGATTATATTGTAGCGCCATTCGAAGCTGATTCTCAAATGGTTTATTTAGAGAAACAAAATCTGGTAGATGGTATCATATCTGAAGATTCTGACCTACTAATATTTGGTTGTAAAAATCTTATTACAAAACTTAATGATAAAGGTGAAGCAAGACAAATTGAAAGTAAAAATTTCAATAAAGTCAGAAAATTTGATCTAAGTCAATTAACACCAGATAGATTAAGATTTATGGTGTGCCTTGCAGGTTGTGACTATACGAAAGGTATTCCCCATATTGGACTAAGTTTCGCTTATTCGTATTCACGATCCGATTATCCTTTCCAGTCTGTACTAAGAGATCATATAGATTTAAACAGAATTACAGAATTAGAAGCTCATCAATTATTGCAAGAATTTCATTTTGCAGATTGTTCATTCCGATTTCAAAGAGTATTCTGTCCGATTAAAGAAAAGATAGTACCTCTAAATGAAATTCCCTCAGAATATTTGGAGGATCCCCAAAAAGCAAATATTCTTAATAATAGTATCGGTAAAGTCGTTAACAAACATACTCAAACTGTTGATTTTGTTAAGAATGACAATGATATCGACCATAACGCCCACAGGTTAATTAGTAAAGGTGAGAAAGATCCATCAGATTTCCAAAGAAATTTAATAAATAGAGAAAAACTAATTCAAGAAACAGGTAGAAGTCAATATTCCATTCAATATTATTATATGAATCTATGGAAAAAATATGCCTCACCATTACCATTGAATCCCATCTTTAATAGAATTCCAATTGGTAATATTTCAATATCATGCAATTAAATTAAAAGTATTAGTTATTCTTAGAATATATAAAAAAATCCTATATAAAGATATATATTAGAAGGGAAATAAAAAATGAAGTTAAAATTAAGTAACTATTAGTATCAACTTCTTTTTATATGGCCTTGTAATATTTTATGAATATTAAATAAATATATTTTATGATTTATGCACATGAAACCTCTTTGTATTTACGAAACTGAATGGTTGTGCTATTTTTATGTGAATGAAGATATTTTGCTTGGAACGTTCTTCTTGATTTGATAATGTGAAGCAAATATGTAAATGTTTTAAGAGTTGGATGCAGCTGAACTGAAATTAATGAATAGCAAAGAAATACTAAGGAACGTAATTCGACATTAAGCTATGATATAATTTGATTTTCTTGAACTGAAATATTAATAATATTACTCAAGCTTCGCCATTCTTTTGATGTTTTCATAACATAGATAACTAATTGAGACAGCAGGACAAACTTTTGCCAATGTCGGTACTAAACCTTTATACAACCCTTGATAACCTTCCCTTTTGATAGTTTGTTGTAAAACATCTCTAAAACCTGTGTATGTGTAAGGGTGAGCATAAGTACCTTGCGCTTGTAATCTAGTTCTTAATAAGTTAACTGGATAAACAACTGATGCACCAACAGATCCACTAAATGCACCCATCGGTATCACTGTAAGATTGCTTAAAGTAACATCTTTCTCTGAAATATTCATTTCCTTTGCCTTTCTATGTTTCAACCATTTTTTCAATATTGTAAACGTGCCTAAATCCAATGCAGCATACGGGAACATTCCTAATAGTCCAGCTGATAACCCTCTATAAAAGATTGTCAAACCACCGTCATGATACATTTGTCTTGCTGTATTAATTAATATATTTTTATCCTGAAGGTTAGCCAATGGAGCACATTGAATTCTAAATTTTAAAGTATCTATAGGGTAAACTGAGAATTGCGCAGCCATACCTGCTAAACCACCCGCTATAAATGTTGATGGTTTAGATAAAGCTGATTTATCTACTGCACCTTCGACGGTACACATTAATTGTTTTGTTAATTCGAAGCAACCAAATTTAATTGAACTTTCAGGAAAGACCTTAAAGATATTCAAACCATTCCCTACATAAAATGCTTTAATACCACCTTGTCTATATAATGATGTAATTGCTTTTACTAAAGGAGATTTCAATTTATCTATGTTAGCCTTTGGATTTCTTGCTAGCAAATCCTCCTTTGAGTTTAAAATTGTCGATGATAAGTCTGTTCTCGCTATTAAAAATACTTTAATTCTATCAAATGGTGCTGTACAAGTACGCGATATAACACCAGATACACCACCTGCTAAAAAATATGCAAAACCTCTGAAAAATTCATTGATTAGGGTTACATCACCTTCTGATGATAGATCTACATCTTCTTTAAATAGATAATAATAAGAGAATGCAGTATGCAACCTAGATCCACTTTTTCTTGGCATTAAAAACAGAAAATCTCTCCATTGTTTATATGTAATTACTGAATCCTCATTTTGAGTATTACTACCTTGACCTAAATATTTTTGATTAAATGCCCATTTAACAAAGGATGCAAAAGTTTTCCTTTTATTTTGTGATATAGCTCTACATGTATTTGCTTCAACATCAAAATCTTTCTCTAATAGGCTATTATTATCAATAACAATGTGATTTGTCTTTTCTAAATTAGTTAAATATTTACTCACATCAGATAATTTAATGAAACCATCATTATCAGAATCTAATTTTTGGAAACCTTTATCAATTTGAAATTCAGTTAGATATGCAAATTTTTTAAAATCATTAAAATCAACAATTCCATCATGATTTAAATCCATAGATCTAAATAATTCTTGTATGGCAATATCACTATCCTTCAACGGATGATTTTGTTTCTGGAATGCTGATTTTAATGAAGATGGTGTCAATTTTCCCTCACGAAATGAATCGAGATCATCGAATAATGACATATACCGCATTTCTCTTTCCCTTGCAGTTTGATTATCAAACCAAAATTTATCGTCATCCTGAATGTCTCTATCTCGACTCATAACTATATATAATTTATTCTATATGCGTATATCTGGGAATCGAAGTTAATATATTGCAAAGAAAGTAGAAAATGCTTAGTTAATGTAGTGATATGGCGAAAAAAGCTTATTATGTATGATATAGCAGATGTTATTCAATGTTGAATAGAACGGAGTAAAAACCTAAATATTTAAAATTAGTATCCATTTATCGAATGGTAAAGTAAGTTGCGATGAGCTATTCTCATAATTGGCAAAAATGTTAAAACGGTATCCATTTCTCACCTCATCTACTATTGTTTACCATTAATCGTTTATGTTTGTCCCCGGTCAATATACGCTAAATGACAATTAGCAGTCTGAAAAAAAAAAAAAAAAAAAGACAGAGAGGCCATCAAGCAAACAGACGGACAACCGTTATAAAAATCTCATCAAATCATATTGGATAACAAAAGAGTTGCCGCATTCATAATAAAATTACCTCGAACAGGTAGTAAGATAGAAAAACAGAGACAGAAGTGCGCGTCGTGGGATGGCGCGCGTTTTGAAAAATAAAAACATACCAGGCTGCCGTGCGTAGTGATCACTCTGGTTGTCTATTTGTTCGCTCAGACAATTAAATTAACAACAGCTTTTCAAATTGTGTGCGAACTACGGAACTCGCTCAAAGTAAACCCCTTTTGGGTGAAACATTTCCAATTGCGAACTACGGTTTATTTATATAATATTTTTTTAATTGAAATTTTAATTTTGAAACGAAAAGATATATTCAAATATTTATATATATATTTATTTAAACTGTTATAGGGAACTCGAAAAAAGTGTATTATATTAAATTGAGGTATATTAGTTTGTAACTACAGCTCAACTAACAAAATAGGAAAGTCGATCATTGATATACTAATACATTGATTTACAATCGTATAAAGAACAAATAAATTACCATGCCAAAGTTAGAACAATTCGAAATTAAGAAATATTGGCAAATTTTCTCAGGTTTAAAGCCTGTCGATAATAAAGTTTCTCATGATCAAGTTTTACCGATTTTATATAACTCCAAACAAGATTCATCAATCTTAAATAAGATATGGTTTTTAGCAGATATCGATGATGATGATAACCTAGATTTTGAAGAATTCGTTATCTGTATGAGACTGATCTTTGATATGGTTAATAAAAATATTGATAAAGTTCCGGATGAATTACCTGAGTGGTTAGTTCCAGGTAGTAAAGCAAAATTAGTTAAAGAAAGAATGAAATTAAAACAACAAGAAAATGCTGATATTCCAAAGAAAGAGCAACCTAAAATTGATTGGTATATGTCACCTGAAGATATTAAAAATTATAATAATATTTTAAATAGTTGTAATAGATCAACTGATGGTACAGTTACATTTCCTTCATTGACATTAGTATTAAAATCAAAATTTTTCAATATTGGTTCAAGTGATTATGATAAATCTTGGAAATTAATTAATCCAAAAAATTTAGCTTCAATTGATAAAGATCCTGCATTATATTTTATTCATATCTTAAGACAATGTAATGATATCGGAGCTTCAATTCCAACTGATTTACCAAAGGCGTTAAATGAAGTGGTTAACAAACAAGAAATTCAATATGACTTGAAATCAAGTCAGGCAGATGTAAAAAGAACAACTGCTCCAGCGCCATCTACAACTGTCGCTCCAACTAACACAAATAAAAGAACAACAACAACCACTACTACACAATCAATAAATGATCATAAACAGACAATGCAGCCTGTAACAATTACCGCATTAGATACTAGCAATATTACGCCAGAAAAAGCCAAATTACTAAGACAACAATTCGAAGGCTTATTAAATTATAGAAAGAAACAAGCAATAGCAAGTAAGAATCCTTCAAATAATATATCAAATCAAATCAATTTAAGATCAATTACTAATGATTTAGATAATATCGAACAACAAATATCGATTTTACAAAATGTATTAAATGATAGAAAGAATGAATTAAACTCTTTAGAAAGTGAAATTCAATCAATGAAATGAACGATTACATTATGTGCTATATTTTTTAAATGCATTCTCTGTATAATACTAGATAAGCTATATATTTAAGATTGCATATTACAGACAACTTACTTATATAACATGATTAATTATTTAATAAAATGATAACTTCAATAAATGAATAGAAAGGATGACTCCTTGCTGCAGTTTCCTCTGAAGCTATGGTCAAAATTGAACCCGCAATTTATCCACAACAAACATAAATCGCTGTTATTCAGCACAGATTAGTGAATTGAGACATATTGATGTACCACTTTGCCTATTGGTACTAGCTATAGTATCCAATATTATCGAAAGTCAGGGAAGTTTTGTTCGAACGATCTTTTCCCCCCCTTTAAAATTCAACATCCCTTAAGATTCTAATCAAGTTCAAAGTCCTAGAATCATATATGTGTTTCAATATTTTGTAACATGCTCTTGTATCGTTGATCTAATAAAAGAATCCGTTTCTGTAATACATTCAATTTTAAATTGGCTTGATTGATATCTTCAGCTTCATATAACATAGTATATTCATCCTTTAATGATTCTCTTATCTTCCTTAACTTTAATATCAATATTGTTTGAGATTCCCTTAATTCCGTCACAGCTTTATTAATACCATCTAGATCAGTGGAAAGTAGTGAAAATACACTCAATTCAATAGGATGAACACCATCTTGAGAATTTAACATTGCGCCAATCGTACTTCGTTATTCCAAATGTTTATAAATTGGCTGTTTGATACCGTAACACTAACGATGTTATATGATGTTCCTTTTACTTGTTCGCTGCACCTGTTTTTTCTTCTTTAATACCGTCTTATTTCCCGGTAGAGAGCGTCGACTCTCGAATCGGTATTAAAGATAGCAATATTACAAGTGATAAATTGGTTTCATATATAATGTAAAAAGAAATGCATTAAATTATATTTAAGAATAAATGTTCGTGAATTAAAAGTCTATTATTTGTGTTTGTGTTTCTTGATAAAATTATTTAGTCGGCTTCTTCCACTCTCTTCGTTCTTCTACTAGAGGTCATCTTACCACCACCGAAACTCTTACTGATGACACCTAACGTACTAACACCAGCATTAACTGCTGTTGTACCAACTTTGACACCTGGAATGAAACCAATAACTGGAATATCTCCATTATTGTTTTTCAAAGTTTGTTTAGTAACATTTACTGTATATCTAGGGTTGAATGTGAAATTCAAGTGGATTATACCAGCATCGGCACCAGTTTGATTAACTAAGGGAACATCTAATGTAGTTTCATCGTCGGGATCGATTTCTGATAATTTAATAACAGCCTGTCCCAATATCTTACTTTTACTAGAGCTTTCGTAGTCTAACACATCGATATGTAAATGGTCATTGACCCTGTTATTTATAACCACATTAGCTGTCTCCTCCCAAACCGGGGAATTGGTCCTCTTCTTATGTTTTGTTTCTAGGAAAGGCTCTTCGGAACCATTCAAGTACAGTTTAGTGTATGGATCTAAGCGGCCACTTTTATCGTCAGTGATCAAACCTTCTGCCCCGCTAACCATTACAGACATATCACCACTATTGGTAATTAAATCTGATAATGGTAGTTTCAAGGAATTTGTTGGGAACCAAGATACTCTTACAGTCAATTTAGCAGTAGATTTACCTGTCAACGCAATAATCGAAGGTTGCTTATAACAGTTTTTAACTAATTCAATTGTAGGAATTGCAAGCTCACAGATGCAATCATCTGCTTTATTGGAATTTCTCCATTTTGTTACTCTAAATGTTGTTACGGACCATTCTAACTCTGTAATCATCGCGTCTACAATCCAACCAGTTTGAATAGTTCTAATTGCAATTCTTGGTGATGTGTATCTTGAATGACCAGATCCATCAAAAAATGTTTGTACATACAAACCTGGTTGTGAAACCTCACCATCTAGAACAGTAATAGCAAGTACACCTGAATTATATTGTAACAATTCATCAATATCCAGTTTCATCTTATTACTGTACATATCTTCACTGTCCTTGATCTCCAATTCCTCATCTTTAATATTCTTTTTTTCTGAGGATGAAATACTTCCAACTTCCAAACCTTTCAATTTCATGGTTTCTAGTTTCCTCTTTCTTTCGTTTAATTCATTTAACTCGGTTAATTCATCTATAGTTAATACAGGCAAAGTCGGATAGAACGCAATATAATAGGAAATATCAGCTACTGGTTTATTGTCCGAAACAAGTTTACCAGTTCTCTTGTTATCTTCAATCTTTTCCACGTATCTATCCGATTCATCCTTGTCAAATAAATCTTGGATTGGGACATCAAATTTACCAATAGATTTATGGTGTCCGTTTTCAGTAACCTCCATGCATTGTAGGGATATTCTTTGGTTTGGAGATGAAACCGTTACGTACATAGACTCATTCCAAGAATAATGATCTGATTCTGAAGTATCATTCGTTCTATCTTTTGTCAAACCATTAACCAGGATTCTGATATATGGATTCTTCGCATTTGTCTTACCTATAAATTGAGCTTTGTTAATGAAGATCCTTACCGCACCAATTGGAGCATTATATACCAACGCACTAGATTGTTCATCTAATTTAACCGGTTTCCAAAATGTAGAGACACATATCTCCACTTTTGTACCCTTTAATGGGATCCAATTCTTTTCCATATTTTCTCTATCGATCAAATCATTTAAAGATTGAACTGTTGAACCAATTTCGTTGCCTCTTCTATCCTTCAACACAAGCTTACATCTACAGTTCTGACGATTTAAGACCAACAATTCATGTTCAGCATTCCATTCTAAGACGTTCGCCTTCGTAGTTTTAGATGTTGTCATCACAAGTTTAGTATTAATATAAAGTTCTGCATATGCGGTAACCTTTTTGGTTATATCGTCATTAATACCTCTACAAGCTCTAATATTTATCTTGGATAAACCGGTGTTCAAATCAGGTAATTCTTCGAATGTACCATCTGGTAGTAACTTTCTTTCAATAGCAGGATAAAATCTTGAATCAAATTCCAATGTACCAGATGGTTTTAAATTGTTTAAAAAGACTCCAGAAATATTTTTTTGCATTTTTTCTTTACTCAAATCATTTAGATCATAATCAAATGAGGCTAGCGCTTTATCCTTTATGTTTTTACGTTCAGTAACAATGGAAACATTTAGTGGTTCATTGAAAGATGGAAGTAAAATGAAGAGTTTCTCATTCCATTCCGGATTTTTAGAATCCAATGCAACCTTTGTTCTTGCTAGTTTTTTATGACCAGCCTTAAATTGGATATAAAGATTTTTAGAATTGAAAATTGAGGATGGCAGTCTTAAATTCTTAGTCCTCTTAACATTAATCTCCAGGACACCTACAGACAAGTTAGATTTACTCAATAATTGTGGAATACTCAATTGTAAAGAGAATGGCGGTAAGAAAATTGGTCCCATGTACTTCTTTGCTAAGAATCGAATCGCTGTGTAAAGACCAGGTATATTTAATATTTCCCAACTAAAGATACTGTTACTGAATAAACGTGCAACAAAGTCAATATCCGGAACAGTCAAAAATTGGATATTCACAGTATCAATGTGAGGAAATTCACTCATCAATTGTAGTTTAATTCTAAGATCGACTTTGAACGATATCTCTGATACAGCTATTTCCAGCGTAATACCGGGTAATTTAGCTTTTACAATCGCAATTTGGTTAACATAGTTCTTCAATCTTTTAATATCCATATCTGATAAATCATGTGGAGTGAAAGATACAGTCCAATCCATTACTGCGACATGAGGAGATGTATTAGTGAATGTCTTAACTCTTTCGATTCTAAATGGTTTGACACCTAATGAAAATGAATCAATCCATATATTTTTAATAAAAGATGGAATAGATGGATTATCTGATAAAATATTATTGACCTCGGTAACAATCAACTGTGATGCTGTAGGTTCAATGATTGGCCAATATTTATCCAGAAATGTGTTTAACCACTCAATTGTTTCATAATCATTTTCAATTTTATCAACAGCGAATTCTTTCTCTATTAATTCTCTTATGGATTGTCTATATTTCTTGGAATTGGTTCTTGAATATAGTGCAAGCACAAACATAATTATGAATACAGGAGCCAACGAAAACTTGAAATAACCGAAGACAAAAGAGAATAGCCCACCGATACCAAATATTGCAACAAAATGATACCAATCACCATAAAATTTATCAGGGATAACACTATCCAAAAGAGTCTCTGTATTTAAATCTAATAATTCATCTTGAGCAGTTAACTCATCTTTCTCTTCCCAACCATTAATTTGTTTCCAACCCACGTAGGATGCATCTGGAATGGCCACAGGGGTTATTGTTATATTCTTATTGGCACTTATCTTTTTCTGTATCCCAATATTATTATCTTTGGAGATTGCTTTCATATTATCTGCAGACTTATTTTTACTTTCATATTGTCCCTTTTTTTCTATATTAGATTTATTATCTATCTTCATTTCTTCTGTCGTGTGTCTGTTTGGGGACATACTATATAATTAGAAATTCTTTCTTATATTGTATTATGGGCAAATTATGTTCCTAACAAAATGCTTGGCAAAAGGTGATTAAGGACTTGACTCAGCAGCTAGAAGGAACAAGTGTGTGTCTCTGTTTAACAACAGTTAATTATTTAGTTTATTAACTTAAATAAATATAACAAGAATATCTGACTAACATATATATACGTGTACTTTGAGGAGAAGGAACTACCAGAATTGTCATTGTTCTTATGCTTCAATTGTTCAAGAATTGCATTCTTTTTCCTCTTTGTTCCTTGTTCTTTCCTGTTGTTGACGGTGCCATTCACTGGGAGAAAAAGAAAAAAAAATGCTTGTACTCGTTCGGATGTCTATAACCTGCAGAAACGGCGTATCGTCGCAGCTGGTTAAATGGCAAGCGCGCAGCAGCATGACAGTCCCGCGATCTGCATTAAACGATGGGGCGTCTTTCTTCTCTTCTTCATCTTCTCGTCTGACTGAAAAAGTTAGTGAGTTATCGGTTAATTCAGATCTGACTAACAGTGACAGCGAATGGTACTCAATCAAGTGTAACGGATGATTATCGGGATATATAATGTAATGTGATTTAATGACTTTCATAACTACTTAGTTTGTATATGTATTAAAAGGAAGTGGGGTTATTGTACAGAGATGTTATACATATGTGAAGGTAGACTAATATAGAAGTACCTTAACGGAACTTTTTTTATCCAGTAAGGTTCTTAGAGTGGTAGTAAGTGTAATTGCATCGTCTGCGGTTAACAAAGTGTTTTCCTTTGGATCAAGGAAGCTTGCATCTAAAATGATATCCAATTTATCCTTCCCTTGGAAGAAGGAATCCTTAGTCTCAATAATCTTGCTCAACCTTGTAGCTGTACAGACGAAATATCTGATATTAGAGAATTTCTTGTTCTTAGTATCGAATACCATATCTACCATGTTCAAATCATCCTTTAATTTATTTTTCGCAAATAATTTCACACATGTCCTATCTTTATTCAAAGTTCTAAATACGTCTGCTACTCTTAAATTAGTTAAAGAAAATATAATTGTCTTTGGAGCCTTTGAAAATTGTTTAATAAAATCTGGGAAATTTTCTAATGTTCTCTCCTGAGTGAATTTTGCAGTAGATAAAAAATCTGTCTTTTTCAGATATTTTTCTTCTAATTCGATTGCACTTAAATCAGGATTTTTATCTCTAATTAATGTACTGAAGTATGCAGATATTTCTTCTGGTGTTGACTTTGGTAAAGTAATCTTTTTGTTCTTTTCATATTGGTGCAACTCTTTCTTTTTTTCAATCAACTTAGATCTCTTAGAAAGTTTCTTCTGTCTTTTAGACATTGGCCTTTCTTCTTCTTGATCATCTACTATAATTCTTTTCTTTTCATTACTATCTTCAATTAGTAGTTCTTGTGTGGATTTATTTTGTTCAGTTTCCACACTCTCTTCTTCTACTTGTTCACCTCCGGAGCTGTAATCATATAAAAGACCATCGTCTAGATCATCTGGATTGGACATTTTTGCAGATTACCTTATAGTATCAATGTAAGATCCTTGAAATATTCTAGATATAACAGAATGGAATGCAGCTATTGTCTTACTGTTATAGTTCCAACAAGATAATATGCTTTTTTTGTCATTAGATGCTCATCGCATGTAAAATTATTCAAGGTATTCGTTTTTCTCTCTAAAATTTTTTCAGACGACACGTTTCGTGGCGGATAAAATGGTAAAATAAAAAATTATTTTATCGAAAATTTATTTAGTGACATCGAGCGGTATAAAAACAAAAATTTGCTACTGGCTATTAAAGGGGGATCATTTAATATGACTGATTGTCTTCCCAAATATTTCAAAATTTTTGCGATTTAGTTAAAAGAAAAAATTTTGAGTATGTATCAGTAACAATTTAAAAAAACCTTTTTCTCTTTCAAAACCTTCGAAAAATATCAGATGTAGTTACATAATCTTACATGGTATTTAATGCCATAGAAAATTAGATATGAAAACGCTCAACATATTTTTACACCAACCATAATTAAACTTTTACCAAAAACATTCTTATAGAACTCCTATTTTTCTCTCAAATGATATATTGGGTTCATACTTATCACCGCAAAATCATAATAAACAAAACATGTTTCTAAAAGAGAAATACTAATGAGAGTGGTCGTTATACTTGCGCTATTATAGTCTTGTTTAAACTCAATTAACAAATTTCACCTTGATTTAGTCTTCCAAAGAAGAGCCAAAGATAATTCTGGGTCACGTGACCTACCCAAACAAATCAAAAATAACGACAACTGCAGGACTCGAACCTGCGCGGGCAGAGCCCAAAAGATTTCTAATCTTTCGCCTTAACCACTCGGCCAAGTTGCCTCCTATTTTACACTTTTAAGGGTGAAATTTGATTCTAAGTTGTAGATAGATTATGGGACTCATGTATTATTTGGACGTTTATGCTTAGCCACAGGCACATGATAGAGATATTATCATGTATGGAGGCAGCAGATGTTGTCAGTATTTTGCGAGGTGCAATATTGTACATTATATAAAGAAAGAATACTGGAGCATTGACAGAAATACGTTGTGAAAGATATAACACCGGATTTTAAGAAATTACATCCAAAATGTGTGAAACAAGTATAA
>JAXQGP010000541.1:0-16113 GCA_037040125.1 Kazachstania sp. M6911
AGACGACCAGAAAGAACACCATATCTTTGTAGTCTCAACACCATTAAATTAAGTACTTATAATTAAGAATATTCTAGTAAAACAATACAAGATTCAGTATTGGATTAGGAGCTGGCAATCCTGTAATACCATACACAAATAAGGAACAGGTCCAATGGTCCAGTGGTTTAAGACGTCGCCTTTACACGGCGAAGGTCCCGAGTTCAATCCTCGGTTGGATCATATCCTTTTTTGGAACTTTTTGAACGCTTTCGTATAAAGTGATTATTAATGAGATTCCTATAATTCTTTCTACTTTCAGTGGAATTTGTTCTTGTAACATAAACGATGAGTAAAGCAGTATGTAAATTACAATGTAATGAGATTAAAGTTTAGTTTTGGGTCTATGGTTATTAAGTTACATTTGCAACTGTCAGTAATAGGATATATTTCAGTTTAGCGCAAACTTCGTACTATTTTTTTTTACCAACAACAGAAAGCATTCTCAGAAAAATTACGACACAGAGGGGAAGTGGCAATGATTTTATATAAGTTCTACCGGTTGTAAATCTTTTAACATAGCATATATCCAAAGTGTGATCCCGTTAGGAAAAATGCTACCTGTTATATTGTCTGTAGAAGATAAAAATATACAATTTCAATTCCATGACTCAAAAAGTCAAGGTTCGGATTTATTTGATAATAGGAACGTAGCGTTCCCAACGAATATTAAATATATATTTAATGACTCGGGAGTAACAAATTTATCATCTGTATCACTCCACCCTATTATAAATGCCAACGAGGATGAAAATATCGAACATATCATAATATTAAACCTTGATAGTTCTTACAGGTTAACTAATGCTGAATTACTGAGCGAAGATATAGAATTATTGTCATTTAGACAAAACGGTGCACCTACATCATTAAGTATGAATGAAGATGAAGAAACTTCGAACAATTTTGACATTGAATTAGAAGTTGTATCAAGTTTTAAAACCATTGATAGCATCCCAGATGATATGTCATTAAATGATCTGGTCAAACTGTACAATATACAGAACGAACAAATACGAACGATTACCGATTCTATATAGTATTAAGAAGAAGAAGAAGAAGAAGAAGAAGAAGAAGAAGAAGAAGAAGAAGAAGAAGAAGAAAGAAAGAAAGAAGATATGCATGCATTTTATATAATTTGTAATATGAATTTAATGACTTATGACAATTCAGAGAAATTTGCTGGCATTGGTTTTATCTTAATTTTATAAAACCTTTCAATCTGTTTCAACAGTTTACTGTCATCCTTTGTAATGAAATTGATTGCTATGCCCTTTCTACCAAATCTACCTGATCTACCGATACGATGAATGTAATTTTCCATATTTTCTGGAATATCATAATTTACCACTAATGACACTTGTTGAACATCGATACCTCTTGCCCACACATCTGTTGATATTAAAACCCTAGAATGACCAGATCTAAATTCATTCATTACTTTATCTCTATCTTCTTGTTTCATATCACCATGCATTGATACTACTGAGAAATTAGATTGGATTAATTTACCTGATAACCAATCCACTTTTTTCTTAGTATTACAGAAAATGACACATTGATTGATACTCAAGGAATCATATAAATCACATAAGGTATCGAATTTCCATTCTTCTTTATCCACATTAACATAATATTGTTTAATACCTTCTAACGATATTTCATCTTGCTTAACTAAAATTTTAACTGGATCAGTCATGAATTTCTTAGTGACTTCAATGATATCTTTGTTTAAAGTTGCACTAACCACTACCACTTGACAATTTGTTGGTAAATGTTTAAAGATATCATATATTTGTTGTTTGAAACCTAAGGATTCGCCTAATAGCTCATCAGCTTCGTCTAATACTACAATTTTCACTTTCTTGGTATTGATGACTTGTTTCTTAATTAAATCTAATACTCTACCTGGAGTACCACTAACTACATGGCATTTATTTTTACGTAATGAATTAACATTATTTTTGGATTTACCATCTACTGATGTTGAACCACCAACAATAGCTGCACTCTTAACATTTAAAAAATCACCTAAATTATTAACAACTTGATTGATCTGAGTAGCTAACTCTCTAGTTGGTGATAAAATCAAACATTGTAATTCAGATTTATGGAAATTACAAACTTGTAAAAGTCCTATTGTGAATGTAGCAGTCTTACCAGTACCTGATTGTGCTTGGGCAATTGTGTCCTTACCTGAAATAATTTGTGAAATGGCTCTTGATTGAATCGCTGATGGTGCTTCGAAACCATAGTTATATATACCTTGTAGAAGATCAGAGTTTAGGTTCATGGATTCAAATGATGGACATATCTTTAATTTTTTAGAGGTTCTAAATTTTAATGTCTGATCAGATTCTTTATTGAAGGACATAGTGTAATAGGGGGAGGGTGTATGTATGTGTGTCTCTATGTATATGGGTATAAATGGGCTCTTTATTGATAGTAAACCTATTGCCATTTTATGAGACTCTCTAAAGTTAACTGAAAATTTTTTGCGATGAGATGAGTTTATTGAAAATGAAGCACGACCTTTTAAGTTCGGTCATGTGGGCGAGACTGAAAAGCTATCGTGAATTATAAACCAGACACAAGTATAAATAAAGATGAGAAGTAATTGTATGGCGTTCGGTAAACCCAATTTACAAGTACACAGAAGTTATATAAAATATATCACAAGGATTATAACTGATGGGTGAGCATAAATCACTAGAAAATAAACAATTACTTATATCAATTGGGGGTGGACATGTCACAGGGGTAGATAAAGTTGCTAAAAAATTACAGAAATCGATATTAAATATGTTCAATAACGCATATGTTACAACTATTGATCTTGATAAAAAAATCGAGAAATTGGGTTCAAACAGAACATATAGTGATAAAGATTTAGATTTTGAAACAATTTTTACCAATATAGAAAAGACGCAGACACATAACGGTATAGATGTTGTAATACTATGTGGATGTTATGCATTATATGATTCCAAGCTTAACAATTTCTCGAAATTGAAGATTTTCCTGGATAGTGACAACGATAAACGATTGATCAATCTAATTGAAAAGAATCATATCACTACCCCACAACAATTATCCCAGGTGATAGCAGAATACATGGATAATCTGAGACCCGAAATGATCAAATATATTGAACCTACTAGATCAGTGGCAGACATGATTATACCATATGAGAACGAATCTGTCGGGTCCGAGATTCTACTAGACGGTGTCGTGAAGGCTATTCAAGAGATTGATGATGGACATAACAAATTCCATGCAGTTCCAGTCTGGAACTACGAGTCTGAAGAAATGGATGTTCAAAAGGAAAGATACTACGATTTATCATAAACAGAGTATATGGCCTTACATCTTGCAGCAAGGTGACTCCGGCCCTGTGATCTCTTCTCGGTTGTGACTCGGTCTCCCTTATCGCGGACCTTCTTTTTCAATGAGGAGCTCCCATGACACCACTTGAGTTTGATAGATAAGTCATCCAGCGGTGATATGGGCGATTAGCACACTTATCGGTGGATGCAATCATTCTCGATCAAGGTATTGTAATGTATTTAAATAGCATATAAATTTTGTGAATTACCAAATATTTTTTATGTAACTTTCCTTCTATATATAACCCAGGCCAAACATTTCATTCGTACACGATACAAGATGTTAAGAACCATTAAACGCTTCCAATCTAGTTCTGCAGCTATTAAACAAACTGCATTACATGATTTGCATCGGGAACTAGGTGCCAAAATGGTACCATTCGCTGGATATTCGATGCCTTTATTATATCCGAATATTCAAAACCATATTGAATCGCATCATTGGGTTAGATCCAAATGTGGATTATTCGATGTGTCTCATATGTTACAAAGTAAGATTGGTGGGAGTGATACATTGTCACTGATTAATAAAGTGACGCCTACTGATTTTAAGGACATGGCTATGTTTAACGGTTCCTTGAGTGTGTTATTGAACCCCGAGGGAGGTATTATTGACGATTTGATCATTATTAGGGAAGAAGGTAAAGGGGATAGTTTCCATATCGTTAGCAATGCAGCTAGAAGTACAGAAGTTACAGAATTCTTACAACAAGAATTGCAAGGGTTAAACGGTAAAGATATTAAATTTAGTATCATTGAAGATGAATCTTTGTTAGCTTTGCAGGGTCCGTTAGCTGCAGAATCCCTAAATAAATTAATTGATTCTGATGGTAGTAACAACAAATTGACTGAATTATTCTTTGGACAAAGGAAACAGTTTAAATTGAAGGATGGTACTTTGGTAAATGTAATGAGAGGTGGTTACACAGGTGAGGACGGCTTCGAAATCGCTATAAAAAATCAAGATTCATTGAAATTTGCGCAATCTTTGTTATCCAACCCTGATGTCAAGCCTATTGGTCTTGCAGCCAGAGATTCATTGAGATTAGAGGCTGGTATGTGTTTATATGGTAATGAACTAGATATGACAACAACCCCAGTTGAAGCAAACTTAAACTGGTTGATTTCGAAGACCAGAAGAGACCCAGCTGCTGCTGAACCATTTAATGGTTACTCTAAGATTATGGATCAGTTGAATAACAAGACATGGACTAGACGTAGAGTCGGGTTTCAATACACCGGTGAGAAACCTGCTCCAGCTGCAAGACATAACGATAAAATCTTTGACATGGATCAAACTACTCAGATTGGTATTGTCACTTCAGGTAGTATCTCTCCTACTCTATCAGAACTAACAGGTAAACCGGTCAACATCGGACAAGGCTACTTAAACAAAGGTCACACCAAATCTGGTAACCAATATCTGGTCCAAGTAAGAAAAAAGTTCTACCCGATCGAAATCAAGAAGATGCCATTTGTCCCATCTCACTACTACAAGGGATAACCGTTCCTTATATATACCTGTATATCTGTATACTTACCTATGTACACACGTGGAATATCTGTACCCATACACAACAGCAGGAGCCCAGTTGCTTGCTACATACTCGAACCCAAACCCACGGGCTATCTCACTGCATGGTACCCGATACATAAACAGAAAATAAATAAATAAATAAATAAATAAATAAATAAATAAATAAATAAATAAATAAATAAATAAATAAATAAATAAATAAATAAATAAATAAATAAATAAATANAATAAATAAATAAATAAATAAATAAATAAATAAATAAATAAATAAATAAATAAATAAATAAATAAATAAATAAATAAATAACAATACAATAATTAACTGACTACATACGTAATTTTGTTGATTCCCGTTTATTGTGCAGCGAAAAATTGTCTCGCCCGCACGAAGTGACAGATAACGCTGAACGGCGAGAAGAGAAAAAATTTGGAGCATTCAACATTGGGAACAGATAGATAGATACAAGAAACTGGAGAAATTTGCATATTTTGATTAGATTGTACATATATTAAATCAGATAATCAATAAGAAGGAGTTAGAAAGGTCAGTTAAGTGATACTAATACTGGACTAGACTAGACTGGACTGGACTGAAGAACGCATTAGAAAACAAAAGAGGCTGATAGGTACTATTAGAGTAATATACGTTATTTTCATTTTATTTTATTTTTTTGTTTACCCATTGTGTATTACATAAGTGTAGTTTCAAATAAACAACAGCATACTACTGAAATAATAACAACACATTGTAATTATTGTTGTATATTTATTTTCTAGCTTTTATATAAAGTGATTACAGTTGTACCGTAACTTCCCAAATATTTACCACCATTTATTTCTATTTTATTCTTTTTAGGTTTAAGTGATATTTGGTATATTGCCCCCCCCCCCAGTTGATAAGAGAATAATCGTCGTTGACTATTCCCATACAAGATTTCTGAGATACAGTTAGTTAATTTCATGTTTAATCGCATTCTCTAAGGCTATACAACGAAATTTTACATTAACATTAATATATCTTTTCTTTCTCATTGCATAATATTCATCTTATTTGATAACATCCTTTAGCATTTGCATAGACATACACAATTCATATTCACTCTATTTTTTCAAGCAGATTAAAAATTTTCATATCATGATGGATAAGAATAGCAATAATTTGATTAAATCTACAAGTCATTCAAGCAGTGTGAAATCTTTGAAAGATTTAAATATTGCTGATACTAAACAATTGAGTGAAGTACTACATGGTAGAAAAGCATCTACTTTCTTAGGGATATTTAGGGATAACAATGAAAAGAATGCAGCAAATGAGAGTACTATAACGACAAATGAAGGATCAAGAGCTGTAGATGATTTGAAATTGCTACTAAAGAATGATTCAAAAATTATGGATAAAGTAATATTAGATGATGCAAATCATTCAAATAAGTTATTAAAGAAACCTTCTATAATAGATACATCACGAAATATTAAATCTCAAAAAAATGACAATGCAAATACAACAACAACAAGTAAATCGCATAGACGAACAGCAGAGAGGACAAGATCGAGCAGAAGAAGAAGTTCAAATAGAAGTGAGGATTCATTTAGAATATCTCCCTTAACACAAAATGCAACATTATCTGTCAATGGAACTGATAAATTTTCACCAGTTAGAAACAATAATAATTCGAGACACAACTCAAGAAATCGTTCACGACATCGTTCGGTATCTCATTCTGATGATTTATCATTGAAACCTGTCTCATCGGCAACCTATTATCCCCATAAATCTAAAAATGTACAGCAACCCGATATTGAAACGGATGAAATCACTGACACAGATAATTATCTTGATAATACAACTGAAGATACAATAGAAAATGAAAATAATTTAAGCACTCATAATGATAAAATATCACATAAATTAACTGCAAATGTTGAATTTAATAAACCAACAACTACAGCAGCCACTGTACCATCTTCAAAAATTAATGATAAAAATGATCAAATGCCTATACTTGGTGAACCTACAATTACTGGCGTGGAAATTGATCCTGAAAACAATATCGATGATAATGATGAGGAAGCAATTGAGGACGATTACGAAGATGATTATGAGGATGAAGATGATGACAAAGAGTATCCCTTGGCTGTTGAATTAAAACCATTCACAAATAAAGTTGGTGGACATACAGCTATCTTCAAATTCTCTAAAAGAGCAGTTTGTAAAGCATTAGTGAAGAGAGAAAATAGATGGTATGAGACAATGGAACAAACTAATAACAAATTATTGAAATTCATGCCAAGATATATCGGTGTATTGAATGTCAGACAACATTTTGGTTCTAAAGAAGATTTCTTAAATCAATTACCATCAAACAATAAAGATAAGAAAAGCAATGATGCAAAGGATATATCATCATTAGAATCACAAAATACAGAAGATAATTTAATGGGAGCCCCTTTGCATCATGTTCATTCAATTGTAACTTCTTCACCTCATAGAACACTTGAGAATCCTAATAGAAATATTCCAAGTTTATCAAGAACAATGTCCTCGGCATCTGGTTATGACAGGTCATTCCCAGAAGTTTTAATTGATGATAATAAGCATATAATGCCAGATTCATTATGGGATAGGTATACACTCTCATCGGACTCAAATTCACGTAGGGAAAGTTTCTCGGATAAACAAGGAGTTCATAATACTGCAGATTCAGGTTTTACTACGATTAATACAAAATTAAAAGATTTAATCCTACAAGAAGTGTTTGCACCAATTCATTATTCAAAAGGACACGAAAGTTTATCTAAGAGATCAACATGTGAGATTCCAACAAGAACTGTGTCTGGGAAATATATTAAGAAGAAAAGTAGATCATCATCTTCTTCATCTTCTTCATCAGCACAAGGTGTTCGCGCTATGCGAAATTCTTTTAGGCGTAATTCTATTTTCTCTTTGAAGGATGATCAAGTGTCATCGTCACCATTAATGAATAAATCTACTAAGGATACCATATCAAATGCCATTGATTCATCTCATTCTGTAATGGATTTGGAACAATTTCATAAAAAGGCATCCGCAAGAGAAAATGCAGATAATAGCGTAGTCATTGATGATAAACATACTCCTAGACATAAGCATTCTCACTCTCATTCTAGTTGTAGAAACAGTAGCAGACGTAGCTCAAGACATAGACATAGTATTGATGAAACGTCAGGCATGCGTGATGACAGTACGATCCATCATGAACATGAAAATACGCATAATGACAATGGAGAAAATGATGGAAGATTATCAGAATCTATAACATTTGAAGAAAATACCGATACAATTGTTTCTAAATTTATTTTATTAGAAGATTTAACTAGACATATGAGCAAACCATGTGTACTTGATTTAAAAATGGGTACAAGACAATATGGTGTTGATGCAGCACCAACTAAACAAATGTCACAGAGAAATAAATGTTTAAAGACAACATCCAGAAAATTAGGTGTAAGAATATGTGGTTTGAAAGTATGGAATACAGATTATTACATTAAGAGAGATAAATATTTTGGACGTCGAGTTAGAATTGGTTGGCAGTTCGCAAGAACTTTAGCTAGATTCTTATATGATGGACAGTCTGTGAAAAGTATTATTAGGTTAATTCCGAGATTGGTCAGGGAGATCGATTTATTAGCACTTGAAATTTCAAACTTAAAGGGGTTTCGTTTATACGGTGCTTCTCTTTTATTGATGTATGAAGGTCATAATGTAGATACTACGAATGATAATACCATATCATCAGATATACCAAAGAAATCTGTGAAGATTAAGGTAAATCTAATTGATTTTGCAAAATGTGTTACAAGAGAGGATCTTGAAGAAGGGATAAGCAACAATTCGTTTAGCATTCCTCCTCGCTATCCAGATTCCATTGATCTGGGTTTCTATAGAGGTTTAAAAAGTTTGAAATTTTATTTAATGATCATTTGGGCGTATTTAACTGCTGATGAACCTATGGTAACAACTGAAAAAGATTTGCAGATTCTCTTAGAAGAAAAATCAGATATTTTCTCTAAACCTTGGGATTGGTTGGATGAATTTGATAATGAAGATGAACAAGAATTTAGTAATCCTGAGAGTGAACTAAGAACTAAATGGCGTAAATATGAATTAATATTCGATGTTGAACCTAGATACAACAATAGCGAAGAGGTTAGTGATTGATTAGTATCGGTAGGTTAACAGCATAGTAGAACAGAAGAAAAAGCATACATATATTTGACAAATATCCTACATAATATATAATCTATAAGCATATCATTTTTTAAACAACCACCCGATCAGTATCATGTTTGTGGATCCTGTCCACAGAACTTGATCTGATATGGTGCACCACCTCTGTCGTGTCCACCAAACAAACAGCGAGAAAGAAACAGAGCGAGAGTTGCTGAGGGTCCACGAGCAAACAGCCCGTAAGAAAAGGATACCTACCAACACAACAAACAACAACAAAAATGGTTTGTTGTGATAGGAATATACCTATTTTAAACTAGTGCCATGGTAAAATTAGCTTGCTATCTGTAATATATACGTTAATATAAAAGCATATGTATCTAGTAATAAGAAAAAGTATTACAAAAGAAACTTCTCAAATACACAAAACAAAATATAAATCACAAATATAATGAATAGCGAAAACACCGAAAGATCTAAAAATACAGCAAGTCTTGTAGGAAATACAAATACATTCCAATATGACACATCTTTAAGTGACGGGGATAGGTATTTTATTGAGCAAAGAAACGTTATTCTCCAGGATGTTAATGGTACCATGGATTCGATATTAAATGGATTAAATGAACTTAATATTTCTTTAGAAAATACTATTGCAGTTGGTAAGGAATTTGAAGTTGTTACTAAATTATGGAGAAATTTTTATAATGGAACAGATTCTGTGACAGAAGGCAGTGAAAGTGAGAAAGAAGATAAAGATGTGAATATGGAATAAACACCTCTTACGTGTTAGTTACTACTGTTAGTTGTCATGTTTTACTTTTGAAATCGATAGTATGGTTGATTTACATTTATGAAAATTCAAAAATAATATCAAAATAGAAAATTTAAATCTAAACATCAGTTAAATTGTTATGCACACCCAACATTTGTTTCTATAATGTTTTAAATGGTTAATAATAAAGATGTTTGTCTGAGAAGAGCTATTGTTTACTATGAATGATTTACACGGGACGGTTGGGGTTCCGTTTATTAGGATGGAGACTTGGAATTCCTGTTACATATTTAGATAAACCGGCTCTATATTGGACCTTACGAGAATCGACATCATATAATCTCCTGTTTGTTTGATGAATAAGTTCTTTCAATGGTTTATGGATATTCACATAGGAGTTCGTTATAGGCCCCACACCCTTGGACGTTGTTGGATAAATGTCTGCATTTGCAGGATCTGTGGACTCTGTTGAAGTCGCAGTATGCTCGTCGTTAAAAGGTATATCTTCTGCATTTTCATCCTGCTCAAATGTATTATCAGAGATAAAGGTGCTATCACAATCTATTTGATCATTTGTTTCTATCTTAGTTACAATTGAAGATTCCTTCTGTATCGAACAGTCTTCTGTTATATCAGATATACAAATTGTGCTTTGTTCAATGGCATCATCTTCATCGCTATTTGCTGTGTTCATCGAAAGATCAAGGACATTATTATGGTTATCCACGATTTCTGGATTTCTATAGGCTTCGTCGTTCGGATTGTGTTCACGAGGACTACGTCCCGTAGATATATGAACCACATTCTCCCGAATTTCTTTTATAGGTTCTGTATTTCTATTATATAAACTTAATTTAAATATATCTCTTTTAAGTTCACTAATATTATTTTCATCTAAGGACGTGGTTGTTGCACGTCTGAGCGTAATTTTCGATCTAGAAGGGATCGGGTAATATGTAGTTGTGCTTCTTCTTCCCATTGTGATAGAATTAGTTATAGTATGGGGATTTAATAGTATTGGCTCTCTCTATATATATAAATGTATGTATATATATCTTTAGAAGAGTTCTGAAATGCTATATGCATATACATTCCATATGTCACTTTTGTCTAACCGCCGAGCGTTGTTCCAAGAGAAATTTTATGTATGAAGGCGAACAAAAGTTAAAAGATCAGAATTAATAATGGATGCTTACATTTCTTCGAATATATAGAAGTTTTTTACTGTATTATTATCTGAAAACGCATTGGGATGCTACTTATTCGATCGGATGACACTAATAATGAGAAACCTTTGGAGATCTCTGTTATCTATATGTTACTTTCTCAACCAACCCATTTCCTATGTTCAGATTTCAATTTTGAATAATACAAGGTACAACACAATTCAATTAGGTACTTTCATTATAAGTATGGATGACCAAATAAGCTAACAAGTGAACGAATGTTTAATTCTTTGACTTTGTGTTGTTAAAGTCAAAGTGTGAAGATACCTCGATCTTGGGTACTGAAAAAGAGTCTACTGCGTTGATTCTTAGAGATAAAAAGGTGTGGTACAATACAACAGAGAAGACTGCGGAAAAGTTCCTTCGATGAGTAATAATCAAGATACAAACAGAGTCATACATATTTTTACTTTCACACCCTTTATGTGATAAACCTAAAGATATAAAGAGCAAGAACTATTACAGTTTTCCTCATTTCCTCAATTGGTATTAGAGAATATCTATTATTACATTTAGGTCTCGATATAGACTCAGACACCTCAACAACCTTAAAATATTGCCGCAGATATTATGTCAAACCCCCAACAAACTGAAAAACCACTTATCTTTGCCCCAAAGACATTCCAATTCGATAGAGACACCTTAGATGAATCTCGTCTAAAAGAAAATCCAATTGATTTATTCACAGAATGGTTTAATGAAGCTAAGGAATGCCCTACTGAAAAATTGCCTGAAGCAATTACATTTTCTTCTGCAGAATTGCCATCTGGTAAAGTTAGTTCTAGGGTATTGTTATTCAAGGAATTAGACCAAAGAGGTTTTACAATTTACTCTAACTGGGGAACTTCTGGTAAAGCACACGATATAAAAACAAACCCATACGGCGCTATCAATTTCTTTTGGAGGGATTTAGAGAGACAAGTTAGAATTGAGGGTCCTGCAGAATATGTTAATAGGGAAACCTCAGATCGTTATTTTAAAACTAGACCAAGAGGTTCCAAGATTGGTGCTTGGTCCTCACCGCAATCTCAAGTCATCAAAAATAGGGATGAATTGGACGAACTTAATAAACAAAATACAGAGCGTTTTAAGGAGTATAAAGATGATGATATTCCTTGTCCAGAATTCTGGGGTGGTTTAAGAATTGTTCCCTTAACAATAGAGTTCTGGCAAGGTAGACAAAGTCGTTTACATGATAGATTTCTATATACAAGAAAGTCAGAAAATGATCCATGGAAGATTGAACGAATTGCTCCATAGATTATAAGATAGATCATTTATTTTATCGGATAAAAATGAAAAAATATTTATAATTAACAGTATTTTTCATGCATGTGTAATCTTATAATGAATATTTTACATTTTATATAATTCAATTTCGAGTATTGCCTTATCGATTTTTCCCTTGACATAATTATTAATGTCATCACCCATCTTACTGAACTGTCTCAGACTTTCCAAGATGGTTTCTCTTTGAGTTTCATTAATTGGATTTATATTGTTCAATAGCCCGCGATTTATGATAATTAGATATGCAAATATAAGATGTAAAAGACTATCGGTTATTGAGGAATATTGTTTATAATCCTTCCGAAAAATTATATTTTTCAATTGTGACATTATGGGGCTTAGTTGGTTTGTTACAGGCTTGTAATAATCAATCAAATTAAGACAAAGTGCTAATTGCAGCATTATCACATTGTCTGATACTTTATTGATTTTGTCTAAATTGTGTAATGTATGAATGATCGCTTCCTCAAAGAGGCTAACCAAGATTTCTTCTTTACAATCCATATTGGTGACCAAGTCATTCGTTTCTAATATAGCGCATTTGATGTAATTTTCATTATCAATGAGATCATTCCTCAATGCATGTAACCCGCATATTTTCTCAACCTCGTTCTTGGAATTTGCTTTGTTACCATCATTATATATCAGTAAAATATTTTGTAAAACTTGAAAGAATTTCGACTCGTCTAGAACAGACCTATTCTCTGGCTTGTGTGCTAGTTTAATTAACAAATCGAAAATTTGTCCAATTTGGATAATGGAAAATGTTGACATACAGGAATGCCAAATATTCAAAGCGTAATGAAAACCTGACTTCCCATCATTGATTTTGAGAAAATCGGAATATGTTAAGCTTTGCATCTTACTACCGTTACGTAATTTTGCCGGTATTTTTATGCAATGTGCTATATGGATTAACGATGATGGAAGATTCTTTGGAATATTAGTATTTGTGGCTTGTTTGTAGAAAGTGTTCAGTATATAACCTTGCATGATGAGTAATTGATCATTATTGGTTTCAATTTGCAGGCACCACCAAACAATGTCCAAGCAATGATGTTTTAGAATATATTTCAAAATGTTATTGTCATTTTTTAATGCAATTATAAATTCTGCGAGGATTGATATTGCATCGTTAATTGGTGTGTCGTATTTTAAATTACTTGTTAGATAGTCATAATCTTCTTGGTATTTTAAAGTGTCACCAATATTTTTCAACTCGTTGACAGTACGTGTCTTATCATTCTTTTTAGAGATAAATGGCGTGTTGATGTGGAAAGACAGATCTTCCTTGCTATTATTTGAAGAGTTTTCAATTTCGATTTCCTCCAAGTATTCGTCCACCATATTTTGTTCTTCTTCTTCAGCAGTACTATTCCTCATCAAAAAGGTTCTTCTACTATTGTACACTCTTTGGGCACCATTAGTACTTTCGCTGTGCGTCTCGATTTGTTTCAAAGGATTTCTCTCCTCATTAAATAAATCTTCCAAAGAATGTTCATTTTCGGGTGCCAGTGTCCTTAAAAAGTTTCCTACATTTTCTAAGACTTTTCCCATCGAAGATGACATATTTCCTGATCCGTAAACTACGTCATCATCACTGTCATCATCATTTTGGCTAGACTCATTACGTTCTTGGATAGTTCCTGCAGAAGGATCAGGAAAGTCGGATTCCACATGTTTATAGTAGTTTGTTCTACGTCTCTTTTTTATACGTTTGGAATTATCTAAGAAATCGAACGCTTGCAACTCTGACATATGTCCTGCCTTAAGCTTGGTTTTCCTAGGTGACATCTGCTGATTTGGAGGAGAAGTTGCATCTATATCAGATGAAGCTTCAGTTCCCATTACCTCAAATGATGAGCCAATAGCTGCGCTATCTACTATTTGGTCACTCGATGATGTGTTGGTTCCATTCGTTTCAGATGTTATAATTCGATTTATTGCGTTTCTTTTGTTTGTCTGTGATTGTGAGTCTGTAAGCAACGAATATGAATCACTTGATATACTCTCACTTTCTTCACTTTCACTTTGACTAAATGAGATATCTTTAGGTTCATTATTTGAGATCGCAAAAGTTGTCACGGTTCTAGTTCGTCTCCCATATGACTTCATCCTTCAAGTGAAAACGTATATGATTCGGAACACCTCTTCAAAGATTATTTCTAAAAAATTAGTAATCAATGGTGACTTAGCCTCTTTCGTTTATAAACATACTCAACTGTAAAAGGAACCAGTATTTATTTGTTACAAATGGAGATAGGCACTATCTATGTTTGATACACGAGAGGGCCTACTTATTGCTGTATTTCCCAGTTACGCGTACCGAAAACAAAAACATGGCGGAATTTTAATAAACAAAGGTTCCTTGATCAAAAGACATCGACATATATAAACCAACTGAAGATCAACTTGAATATATATATAACAGTCCAAAAATTAACGTAGTGGGAAAAGATGTATGGCGATTTGGCAAATAAATTGGTCATTGAGGCCAAGAGAACTGCTCAACTGAATAATAGAGGTAACAAGACAACGTTGCCTGTTCACAATGATGAATTGGTACGTGACATCATAAAGGAAGTGACACAATTGAAAAGGAATATTGAATTTTTCAAGGAACAAGAGGAAACTATGAATGAGAATGGTGAGTATGCAGGCAGTAGAATAATGAAATGTCAACATTTTGTTAATGCATTATGTCTAGAAAGAAATAAAAGATGTTTGTTAGGATATCAGAAATTGAGAAGTGATATGTTAGATTCGTTAGCATGGGAAAATAATGGGATGGATATGTTAGGTACGGTATCAAGCGAAGAAAATAGTAATCTTACACATCATGAACAAGAATATTTAAAGAAGTATTCTGAATTATTAACCGATATGAAAAGTGGTGAATTAACAGATATAGACTTATCAGGTTCATTAACACCACCAAGAGAGATCTTTATTGATGTAAGAGTACTGAAGGATGCAGGTGAGATTCAAACAGAATACGGTGTATTTAATTTAATCAAGGATTCTCAATTCTTTGTTAGACAATCCGATGTTGAAAGATTAATTCAACAAGGCTTCTTACAGAAGATATAGACGGGAATAACGTGGATAATACATATTAATTTGAAACTTGTATGACTGATAATTAATTTATGCATGGGTATTTCCCGAGATTATAATGGAAAACTATCGAATGATCCCTTCTAAAGATAGCAACCAAGACATGGAGGGTCGGTCTACTGACCGGAAGTGGGAGCCAATTTGTAGATAGTACTTAAAGGCAGATAAAATAGGACTTTAATGAGAATTATTTGAGCTTTTGATATACATGTGGCTTATTCAGAATTCGGATATCGTAGATATGATACTGAAGTATCGATTGAAATGAACTCTCCATTCTTATACTATACTAATATAAATACGATGTTTAAGCACATCATCGCATTGTATACTGATGCCATTATACAATTTCTTACTGTTTAATTTCATTATGTTAACAAACAAGATAAATTTGAAAAAAATAGATTGATAAATTAGAAGATATATAGAAAGAAATTATATAAAATATATTAAAATTTTTTATAAAATTAATAGATCAAACTGTTTAATCGTGCTTCAAAGTTTCAGTGAAGACAGCGGATGGCTTAGAAGTA
>JAXQGP010000542.1:0-15530 GCA_037040125.1 Kazachstania sp. M6911
CATCCCTCAGCAGAAATAAGATTATAACTATCTCAAATATATCTTATTGACAGCTTAATTTTCCTAGATATGGTACTAGCTTAGGGAAACTACCTAGCAACAGTTATAACGAAAGACACTTATTGTTGTTTTACTTTGCAACTCTTCTTCAACTAAATCCTGTTCCCGTAACCTACGCAACAATTCCATCGGAACTGTACGCAACATTTTAGTGCCCTCGACCTAATTATCCTGCAAGGCCTCCTGTGGTAGAAGAAATAGTAGAGCGAGTGATCAGTTGGGTTAGTTCTTTCCCTACATATCCCAACTTTAACAAGCGTATTATGCTGAAGTAAATAACTGTTGACTGTACAGAGATTTCACATAATAATCAAACAAAGAATCATTGAGATTACCCAATTATTTTATTTTATTTTATTTTTGATTCCTCTGCCTTTTTTTTTTTTTAGATAATGAGCGTATGTTTCCTTACCTCATTTACTTTGAAACCTTAAACAGGAAACACTATTTTTTTATTTGACTTCCTATTCTAATTGTTATGTCCTTCATTCTTCTGACAGTGTCAGAAATATACATCATATATATATATATATATATATGACACAGATTGCTTTAATAAGTTGTAATCTGGAACGATTTACAAATATTGTTTTTAAACCGGTGGCACTCTATCTAGTGAACTATGGTTCGAGTTATCTCAAATTAATTTAAAGTTAAGCTGTGACAGCAAATTAAATCGCGACTAGATATAAGTACAACTGCTAATATTTTTTTATTCAAACTTATCCATATACCTATTTATTTGTTCTACTGTTTCTATTTTTTTTATTTTGTGTTTAGATTTAGAAATATTGAGAAATTTAATAATCAAATCACAAATAAATATATTTATCAAAAGGAGTCAAACCTTTAAATTTATAGGGAAACTTAATTTGTTCAAAAGAACTGTAACATTATAATATCAAAACATTGAAAAACTCTAATTATAAGAAGAATTCAAAAAAACGAAAAAAATTACAACGACAGATCAGCAAATATTCATTAACGAAAAATTATGCAACATCTTAAATTTATTCATAAACTGCATTCCATCTTAAGTAGACCCGAACTACAAGATTGGATACATTGGTCAAAACAGGACAGTTCGATATTTGTCGTTAAACCCTATGATCCAAAATTCAGCTCAGAAGTATTGAAAAAATATTTTAAACATGGAAATGTGAGTAGTTTTGTTAGACAATTGCATATGTATGGTTTTCATAAGATATCAGCAAATCATAATAAGGATAATGAATCTATCGTAAATAAAACAGATATTAAATGGTCATTCACACATCCATCTGGTTATTTCCATAAAAATGCATATTCATTAACTTTAAATAATATTCAAAGAAAAAGAACAGGTCTTGGTAAAGATGGCAAAAGGAAAAATATTCTATCTCCTGTATCGGTAAATTTTATCAATCCTACTGGTTCTCAACCTTTAGCTAACGGTGGTGCATTAAATGTTAATACAATGAGACAAAATATAGTTCCGTCAAATGCTCCAAATGTCAATAGTTACATGATGAATTCTAATCGAAATTTGGAAGTCCATGAAATACAACAACCAATTGTTGGAAGGACTACTAATAGTAATGGTTATCCAAACCAAGAGGAAGGCATCGTATTGGCTAGTAATCAGAATCAGACACTGACACCTGTTTATGTGGTAGATTCATACTCAACAGTAAATCATCCAAACGAAGTTTCGATCATTAATAGAAGTAACCTTCAATCAGAAATGAATGAAGGCATTGCAGTAAGCTATCAAAGACAACCACCACAAACTGGTTATTCAGTTTTACCAGGTGGCCAAGTTGTTTCATATTCTCCAAATGTACAGGTAGAACAACCGACAACTACATATCAACAGTATTACCAACCAAACAAATTCAGCATTGGACCACAACAAACACAACACGATCTTCAAAGACAACAAGTTCGACTTCAACAACAACAGAAAGAACAACAACGTAAACAACAACAACAACTTCACAGTGTAAATGGTACAAGTTCAATCCCACCCTTCCCGATATACGAGAAAGATAATGGTTCACAACAACATGTAATTACAATAAAACCTTTGGTAGACTATCTTGAATACGAGAAGGGCTCAAATATAACGGATATCAGACGAGGGTCTATGTCCATACCGGATATGAATAATCCGAAAATTGAAAGACTGTCTGAATCTCCTCGTACTTTATATCAAATTCCTAAAGCTCTTCCACAATTATCGATAAATAGTAATACAAGTGAGAGAGGTACTACTACTATTCTTCCCTATTCATCTTCGAATGAAACGTTAGGAAACATTGTACCTCAGGCTCAAGTTGGTTTGGCTGAAATGGAGGAACGTAACAAGGTTCCAGAAGTCCCTTATAGTAAATTGAAAAGTATAGATTCAAATATAGAGGTTATACTAAAGGGAATGTCTGGGATAAATGATAGATTGGACTTATTAACTCCAACGAAGGATCACCATTACGATCCAACCAAAAATGTTGATAAAGAGAATTCAAATGAAAAGGATAGTTCTCATAAATCACATATAAACTTACCCAGTGATAATATCCCCATGAGAAATTCTAAAATAAATCGTTTGGACAATTTTCTAAAGGATATGAAAGCTGTAATGGATCAGTACCCAGATTTAGTGAGATAATGATAGGAATTCTCTAGAAAGATATTCCTGAAAATTTAACAGGATGTTGTTGTTCGGCTATCCTATATTTATTATATAAAAATATTCGCGCGATAAATAGCAATTTATTAACTGCACACGATCGATAGTTCGAGAAAGGGAATGTACCTTCCCATCTGTAAATGATAATATACTTCGAACACATTTTTACTATATACATCATTAACAAATATTGCATTCAATTAACATCATTTAAAATTTATTATTTTCTATATCTATTTATCTATCACTTATAAAATGTCGTAAGAATATATATATATATATTTAATCGAAACTACAATACGGGTATTGTTTATGCATATGTCATACCATTATCTATGTCTGTCTAGGATACTGAAAAGACATTGGGTTGTATGCAGGTACCGGGAAGTAGGGCACATTATTAACCCCTGCAGGACTCATGTATAATGGGAAACCCTGTGTCGGTGCAGGTGGAAGGTTCATTGGAGTGTTCATTAGTAGTTGATTCTGTTGCTGTATTAGTGCGTCCATAAATTTCTTATTGTATGGCAATTGATTATTTATTCCATTATTTTCCTTTAGATTTCTAGTCCTATGGGTAAAATTGTGCGAAGCGTCATTTTCTTGCTTTAAATTCAAATTCTTGAAACAATATTGCAAATTATGGTTATCTTGATTATTTTCATCATTTGTTGGACCAGTAATGGAGGAACTGCTTGTATTATTATTTTTCTTATTTGCAAAAGAAACTGAAAGTACTGATCCATTATTTAATTGATACCTATTGGTTGCTAGTATAGCTCTGGAAGCATCAATCGGATTTTCGAAACAAACGAAACCATAACCTTTCGACGGACCAGCAGGTTCATCACTTTCTACTTTATCCGAATTTTCACCGGGTACCTTCCCATCTTCCGTAGTATCATGATTCAGTGAGCCGCCAATGGTGATTACCTTTGAACTGATAATTCTACCGAAGCGTTCGTAAAAGTTATGTAATGTCTCATCATCCCAATACAAGGGAATATACTTCACGTATAGATTAGATTCCTGTTGATTACTTAATGGTATCGGTAACCCATTAACATATGGGTTTGGCATAAAACCTGTCGGCGATTCATATGTGTATTCACTATTCATATTTATAGGCGGCATCATTGGAGGTAAAATTGGAGGACTCGTTCCGCTAAGAGAATGACCTGACACAGACATATTTGAATTTACTCTACTGCTTGATGACTGATTTAATTCAAGACTACCTGCGGAACTTCCATTGTTATCATAGTAATTCCCGTAGTTATTTCCCACATACTGCGGAATTTGGGGTTCCACAATACTATTTCTGTTCGAGGTAATAATAGACTTTTCTTGATGTTTATTTCTGTTAAAATGGTTAATGACCGTACCATTTACGTTACTATTACCATTCATCATATTTCTGTGGTTAGAATTATGTATTCTGTTCTGGATTGCCCTATTAACGATTAATTCATTACCGAACCAGTTAAATCCATTAAACTGATCAATGACGCTTAATATCTCCTCAGCTTTTTCTAACTTAATAAAACCATAACCTTTCAAAGTTGCAGAAGGTTTTGTTGTTTTATTACCATTCGAATCCCTGGGGAAATAATATGATGTAATAGTAAAATTTGGGAACTTCTTTAACGTTGATTCGGTGATTAAATCAATTATCATATTTTGTGTCACAATATCATCCGTATCTGTCCTCTTTGGAATATTACCAATAAATAAACATTTAAAATTTTTCTCTTCTGTATTTTCTTTGACTTGTGACCAGTGCAAAATTTCTCTTTCCTTACGATCAACATGATAGTTAATGAAAAGTGTTGATCCCTCAATTTCTTTCCCATTTAACATTTGAATACATTTAGATGCATGGGAACCTAATTGGTATGATACAAATCCATATCCAACGTCGTTTCCTTTAACTTTATCATGGATCAACTTAATAGATTCAATTGGTCCATATTGTTTGCATAAATCCATTATTCTAGTTATTGTAATCCTTTTAGAAACCCCACCAATAAACAGATTACCGGGATGTGTTAAAGAGTGATGGTTAATAGTTAATGACCACCTATCCACTTTATCCGGTAATTCTTTTAATATAGTTGTTATATTTGTCGCACAATTTTCTAAACTATAATCTTTCTTAAAGTGTGCCTGCTGTACAATATCAAACATCCAATTGGTTAAATTATCATCGTAAGATTTAGCAAATTCTTTCGAGCCATGTTCAAATTCATAATGATTCTCTGCAATAACTTGTAATCTTTTTGCATCTGAAAGGTATTCATAATTTTCAATTTTCAAAGGGTTAATAATATTACCTTTCTGATATAATATACAATTTGATAATTCATTTATAATGTTATCCCGTTCATTTTCATCATCTGATATTGTACTTGACCATTTAATCCGTATAGTTAATAAATTTTTATTGGCTAATTGTTCCAATTGTAAACGTGTTGAACTTAAATTTTTTTCAATATTTGTAATTGAATCGTTTCCATCAATATTATTTTCCATATCAGACATCTTTCTTTCTTAATTATTTTGAGTTGTTATGATGACGGATATCGTTAATATCAAAACTGCTATTCCTTAAACTCCATAAACTTGAATAGTACAATTCTCTAGGTTAAACAGTTCTGTACTACAATGTTAATGACGCATATATCAAAATTCAATCTTCTTGTTTACTTAAATAAGAATTATCAAATAAAATGCTATAATAACAGTATATCGGTAGACAATTAAGAGGCAAAATTTTAATTTTGTAAATTCTAGAGCTTTCTTCAATATTCGTTCTTTTTCGAAATATTATAATATTATCTGTTTCCAATAAAACAAAATAATTGAATTATGATACCCCAGTTTTAAAATCCGTAAATCTCAACGATATATATTCTACTTGTCTTATTTATTGTATGGAGAAATGTAATTATTAGCGTAACCTTTTTAAGTCTCCCATATATATTAATGAAAATTGATCAGGATGTCAAAGTGGAAGAAAAAGAAGAAAAGAAAATAATAACAGGTACCGAAACAATCAAAGAATCTAATTTACCAAAATTAGTAAACAATTAAAAAATTCTATTCAAAAATGTAGCAAAAACCCTCTTTTTTTATTTATTTTATTTTATTTTCTTGCTTATTCGGTTGAAAATCTGCTGACACGTTTCATTCATCGTAGGCAGTTAGTTTCATTAGAACTCAGCATATTCAATTAAAGGGGACTAACAATCTAACCAGCCCAAGAATACAATTCAATATACAATACCATACGTGGTATTGTTATAAAACCGACACATTAACAACATATAAAAATGAGAAAGAACAACAGAGGAAGGAACAAAACAGTCTTTTAAAACATCTCACATACCCCGATAATCCTATACAGACTGGTAAGTGAACAAACAAACAAAAAGAGTGACAGCGTTCATACCCTTATGCAGTGGATAAACTCGGCTATTATTTTATGACAATAATAATATCTGGAGGTAATTCTGATAACAAAAAAAGAAAATCTAACTGATTGTTCTAAACTGTGAATAAGCCAGACTCTCCAGGGATATTTGTGCTTTTGGTAGAAAGACATAAGATAATGATGGCATAAGAAAACCCTTTTTCTTTCTGACTTCAAGATAAAATACGTAAGAAACTCACAGAGTCTATTTGAAAAATTACTATCTCGAGGCAATTAATTGACATATTTGTCCCAAAAAGGGAAAATGCCGAACTCATACGACGAACATCATCAAAATTTCTTCCGATGTTTCTTCGTGCGGTGAGTTCTTCCGGTCTGTCCCCGGTCGGAGCAATTTGTGCAGGAAATCAGAGACAAAACTGCTGAAATTGAAATTGAAATTGAACAGAGGGACTCAAGCATGAGTCGTATTGAGATATTATTATAATGCAATATGAACTGGAGCAAGGGGAGAAGAATGCTATAGCAGATAATAATTCAATATTGTTAGAGAATGGTAATGTACAATGGGTAGTTAGGTATATTTTACCTGTATTTTAAAAATAACGCAAATACAAGGAAGCTCTGAAGATGGGATTATATTATTGCGGTTGATATTTTTGTATGTACATCGACAGCAATTGAGCTACACGCTGTTGATTGGAAAAAAAAGGGTCTTGTGATATACATATATCCATATATAAATTCGATTGGACAGGGATATCGTAATGAATGGATATATGCAATCCAATTGGTGTCTGTTTTGCTGAAATCATCAAATCTCTTTTATCAAATCAACGGGAAGAAAATTACAAGAAAATATACCGGGGAAGTAGGAAACTAATACTAATAAAAAATACTAGAATTGGAAAACTGCTCGTTATTGGTAATAACGATACTAATCATAAACGCTGACATTTTATTCTCTTAAACTTGATCGATCTACGTTAATTATATCTTGTGATTTAAAGCCCTAACACTAACCCTAGCAGAATCAATAGGGTTTGTAGATATCCGTTAGGGTGCCAACACCATATAGATATGTTGAGACCATAACAATATCTTCTAATCTTGATCAAATGAATGAACTTCGTATATTAATAAACTGTACTAATGCATTAATACCCATATATGTTATTATATATCCCATCACAACGAGTATATTACCAAATTGGGGTCTTTCTTCGACCATTTCTGAGTGGCTAATTTCTTTAAAATCATGTGAAATATCACTTTGTACGACAGTATTCACATATCGAAATTTTCCCTAACGGTGGCAAACTACAAGCTGAAATTAATGAAACCACTGAAACCTTTAAAATCATACAGACCTTATTTATTACACAACAATTCCATTAAAGTCGAGAAATTATTATCATCTATAGAAATTAACGATATTTGAACTAATATACCTTTGTCAATTAGTAATTGTGTAATAATTACCATTTCGAGAAATATTAAATCATAATATACCTACCACATAATACAATATGTTTTTAACTAGAAGTGAATATGATCGTGGTGTAAGTACTTTCTCCCCAGAAGGTAGATTATTCCAAGTTGAATACTCCTTAGAAGCAATTAAATTAGGTTCTACTGCAATTGGTATCGCTACCAGTGAAGGTGTTGTCCTTGGTGTTGAAAAGAGAGCTACTTCCCCATTATTAGAATCTGATTCCATCGAAAAGATAGTAGAGATCGAACATCATATCGGTTGTGCAATGAGTGGTTTAACCGCTGATGCCCGTTCCATGATTGAACATGCTAGAGTATCTGCATTGACACATAATTTCTACTATGATGAAGATATTGGAGTCGAATCCCTAACACAATCCGTTTGTGATTTAGCTTTAAGATTCGGTGAAGGTGCCTCTGGTGAAGAAAGATTAATGTCAAGACCATTCGGTGTTGCTCTATTGATAGCGGGTTATGATAAGGATGAAGGTTATCAATTATTCCATGCGGAACCTTCCGGAACTTTCTATCGTTATAATGCAAAGGCTATCGGTTCTGGTTCTGAAGGTGCACAATCTGAACTACAAAATGAATGGCATTCTTCTCTAACGTTGAAAGAAGCTGAAGTTCTAGTGCTGAAGATTCTAAAGCAAGTTATGGAGGAGAAATTAGATGAAAATAATGCTCAATTAAGTTGCGTATCAAAGGACGAAGGTTTTAAAATATATTCAAATGAAAAGACTGCAGAAATTATCAAAAAATTAAAAGAAAAGGAAAAGGAAGAAAATACTGAAGAAAATGATGTCGAAATGTCATAGATATAATTTTAAATATTTTCAGTCATTTCATCTTTTCTCATCTGGGTCTTATATATAAAAATACAGCAAAATGTATAGTCAATAACGCACATCTTAAAATTAAGTAAAATTTATGAAAAGAATAAAAAAAACAACATTAAAATAAGAAACCCTAGACAAATACGTGAGAGATTGAGATCGATTATTTGTTTCCTAGAAACTCGTATATATTACTGTCTTTTTGAAAAGATATTATATAAGAAATGTTTATATAACGCTATATCATATCAAATGAGAATACTCTGGAATCTCTTTAACTTTATTATTGAAGAACTTTTCCAATCTGTTAGCGTATTTGAAATATGACGTATTTTCACCATTATACATCCTACAATTATTACAAACCAATCTAATATCATAAATGAAATCTTCCATCTTTTCGTATTTGTTATTTTCCAATTTTATTTCCATCGTACTTAGATCCATTGGTTCCTTAATAAACTCATAATAATCGGGAACTTCCTCTCTATTGACAGGTTGTAAGAAAGGCCATGCAGCCGCATGATTTTGTAATTCTGTCATAATATTTTGCATAACAGCGTAATGTGGACCTCTCTTAGGTCGTTGAGCTAATTTATCCATCTCTGGTGTCCAACCTGCTTCTTTCAAACCAGGTATTGTCATCGGATCTATAGGTTTTATATTATCTAAGTCTTCAAATTGTGTTAAACCAGGTCTAACAATATGTGATTTCGAAATTGTTCTAATCTTTCTTCGTAATGCGGCTTCTTGTAATAGTAAAATCTTTGCAGCATCAAGATATCGTATCTTGGGAAGCATAGAACATTGCATTAATGTACCACCTTCATAATCCTTAATATAACCCATCCATATCTTTTTATCTAATGTAACTTCTTTAGTGAAACCTTGCTTCTTGAAATAACCAATCGCATAATTATCAGCGTATGTTAGGAAATATTTAATTGGTGATGTATTTTTAACGTAGTCCTTCAAATGATTCATTAAATGTGCACCATAACCTCTGACTTGTTCTGTAGAACTAATAGCACAAAAAACAATTTCTGCAAAACCTCTTTCGTTAAATGGCCTATATGTGATACCACCTACAACTGTTAGAGGTTTCCTTACAACTGCCATTGACAAATGGTTTCTATCGTAGACTAAACGTGCAATATATTCTTTAGGCATCTTAGGCAATTGTTTTTGGAAAATGTTTTTCAGACCTGTTAGAACCATCAAATTTTCCTTGGTATTATCATTATTAACTACACGAAATTCGATCTTCCCTTCTTTTTCCTCTATCACACTTGCCCTTTCCTTAAATTTATATTCTACACCGTCGAACTCGAATTTAACTAAACCTTTCTGTTCATCTTCAATTACTGAATTTTTCACATCAAGATCAACTGTTTCATTTCCTGTTTCTTCATGCGAATCATTACCTGAATCATTATTTGAATCATCTTTCTTTTCATTTTCTTCATTACTTTCATTATCATCATCAGATTTTTTATCTTCCGTCTGTATTTCTTCTTCTTTCTGTTTTAATTCATCATCTTCTTTAATCTTTTCGATGCCTTGTTTAGGTGATCTTCTCATGTTAGCTTTATAATCTCCCAACTTTATCTTTTTAACCTCAGGCTTACTAGCTTCACTAGAGCTTTCATCCCTATCACGAATCTCCCCTCTAGTCATGATTAATTGATCTGAATTTAAATCGGTGACTTCAAATATCTAATAATTACAAGTGTTTTGTTGATCAATTAAAAAAGTCAACAATTATGCGGAATAAATATAACACAACAATGAAATGAAATCAGTTAATAATATTACAAAATAGATAAACTCTATCTATGGATCTCAAATATATCAATAAGGAAAAATTGCTACTTATATTCCTTTTATATCACCGTCTTTATTCAAATATACATAAATTTCTTCATTACATTTACACATTATTTTTCATTGTTTCTATTCACTTTGTCGGTCTGTTTACAATTGTCTCAAAGGCGTCAAACAATATTAAGAGATGCCAGTTCTTCGTGATTTTTCAAAGGTCGCCTTTACAGAAACAGCATGAAAAATATCACTACCGACGTCTAATACACACATCGAAGAACAATATTGATCAGATATTTTAGTCAAAGGTATATTAATGCTTATAATTATATATATTTAGTTATTTATTCGGAATCTTCTTCCTCTTCATCCACAACGTCGTCTTTACGCTGATCCTCCAAGGTTAATTCATCAATTTCATCTAGAAGTTCATCCATATCAATATGAGGGGCATCGCTATCTTCAAATTCTTTACCGTCATCCTCACCATCAGCACTATCATCTTCTGCACCCTCTTCAGATTCCCCGTTATTCTTGTAAACGTTAACATTATTTCTGAATTCGGCATCTTCTTCAATTTCTTGTAAGAACATTTCATAATCCTTTTCTGCACGTTCGAAATCTTGTCTTTCAGCTCTTGCATTGTTATATTCTTTACTAGCATCGATATCGTTATGTTCTTTGGCCATTCTCTTTAATTTCCAATTTCTTTTACTCTTAGCTCTCTTTGGATATAATTTCTTCACTAATACAACATCTGGTACGTAGTCATATTTCAATTCATCGAATAAATCGGAGTTATAATTTGAATTAGCAATGAAATAACCCATAACACTATCACCTGCATGTAAGATACCACCTAGATGTGATCTAATATAATATTCTTGATCATTAACACCTAAATCAACAGCTCTGGCAACTGTAATATCAGCTAATACACGTTTATCCTTAACAATACCAGTAGATTCGACATCCAAAACGATAAATTCTACTAATTGTGATGAATCTGCTAATGAATTAAACGGATTTCTCCAATATACAGGTGCTGGTAATTCTGCGGTCTGTAAAGTCTTTGGATCTAAGAATTGAACAGAATTTGAAACTTTATGACAAATGACAAACTGAGAAATATTACCTAAGGATTTTGCAATCTTTTTTGGTAATACAACTAAATCATCCTTACAGATAGGAACTAATTCAACAGAATAAGTAAATTTATATTTAGAGACATCGGTGTGGGAATCTTGGGAAATCAATTCTTCAGATTTCTTGTATTTTGCTGGAACAGAAGATGTTAAGAAATCTACCATCTTAATAGCATGGTTCTTTTGACCATAGAAGAAATCTAAACCATCTTTAACTTCTTTGATCGAGACTGTGTTGACATGTGCGTTATTCTTTAAGATCATTTGTTCCAAATATAGAAAGGTTCTCTTATGTGGAACCTTTTGTCTAATTTGGACTGTAGCTGTCCATGTATTAGCAGTATATGATTTAGCACAATCTGGACATTGCATAGCATTTACGAAATATTCGACTTCGAAACTTTGTTGAATCAAAGTGTTCAACATGGCTTCACCTTGAATAGTGACCTTAACTTTAATTCTTCTCGAATGAGGCTCGGTCCATATGAAAGATGCATCGATCAATCTAACTTTATTTAAACCTTTTAATTTTTTAAGACAAATGGCTAATAATTCTCTTGATTCTAATCTTGCTCTAATCCATTGACCAGGAGGTTGAAGAAATCTTTCACAATCTCTACAAAATGAAACATTTGATTCTCTTGGAATACCTTCCGTAATGTCAACTTTCATCTTGATACAATCGTAACACATAACTAAACCTTTAGAACCATCGATAGGAGTACCACATTCACAACACAGCATTGTGGCTCTTGGCTTTGATGCGATTTCATCCTTGATACTGACATTCATTTTTGTATTTATTTCTATTGTAATTATACTACGTTATCATTTTGAATATAACAAACGACTGAAACAAATGATAAAAACACAAGGTTCCCTACTTAATAAATCTCTTATATTTTTGAATCCTTTTATACAAGATCTATTCATTAGTCAATTCCTTTAGTGGCGGTGAAAATTGTTCAAATTCCACGGCCTTCAAAAAAAGTTTCAGCTCTGCGATGACCTTACGTAATCATCAGATATAAATATAGAAAACGATATTTTCTAGAATAATCTTATGCATTTGTATATTATTTATGTTATATGAATTCTATTTACGTCCTTTTTTCTTACCATTGAACAATAAATTTACAGATTTTTTAGAATGTGCAATGTTCCTACTGCCAAAATCTTCATCTTCACTAGATTCGTCGTCGCTACTATCCTTTGAAGTTGATTTCTGGGACTCTGAACCTCTGCCATTATTATTCTTTGTCCTCATATTATCAGTTCCATTACGTTGAAACTCTTCTCTTTTACCCTTTCTTATTTTGTTCTTTAATGCTATCATTGCTCTTGTATCATCCTTCGCAACTCTATAAATATTATTTCTTTCATTTAAATGATCTGATCTTTTCTTTTTCTTTGCTAAACTACTTACTTTCTTATTACTTTCAATAAATTCACCTATCGTATGGATGTCATTATTACCATCATTACCATTAGAATCGTCTTCATCTCCCATATTTAAACCAGATCCAATTTGTACTACTGGAAGTTTGAAAAACATTTTCTTACTATCTTCTAGATCCTTAATAGTATATGCCTGTCCATCCTCTTTTATACTTTTAGCATCAGCATCCTCTTTTCTATCATCGTTTTCGAGCCAACTTAGTACTTTACTACTATTGGAATTCAATGCAACCTGAAGTTTTGCATTTAATGCTAGTTTCTCCTGAATTTCTTTAGCTCTGCTCATCCTATGATTATATACCGATACGTAGTTATTCTTAAGTGATTTCGCTTTCTGATATTTCACCTTTCATATACTCATCATGTTCATGTATTCCTGTACTGATAACTCTGATTGCAATTATGTTCCAAGTTGCGCTGTGAAAATTTATTAGCGATGCGACGAGCAATCGTTGTAAACTGATACTCACAGTTTTGTAAAAAAAAAATAAGATTAATACTGATTACTTTTTATAATTATATGCTTATATATTTAATATTTATGCTCTTGAATTTTTACTATTCATATTTTGATTCTTTCTTTGTTTCCTTTTTTCTCCAAAATTTGCCTTTTCCATCTCCATCAATGATTCTCTCTTTGCTTTCGTGACCTTTGTTAAAGCCTTTCTAATAACTGCAGTATCATGAACTTTATCACATTCTGTCATCTTTTGATTAATTCTTTCTTCAATGGCTTCAATTCTTGAAATATCTCTTTGTGTAATAAAACTTATAGCGTCACCTGTTCTACCAGCACGAGCTGTACGACCTGAACGATGAATATAAGTATCTGGATCTGAAGGAATATCATAATTTATTACTAATTCAACAATTGGAATATCCAAACCTCTTGATGCAACATCCGTTGCAATTAAGATTCTTGCTGCATTAGCACGAAACCTTTGTAATGAATTAGTTCTTTCCTGTTGTGGCATTTGTGAATGTAATGAAGCAACTCTTAATCCTAAATGAAATAAAGTTCTACGAAGAACTTCTGCTGCTGTAGTTCTATTAACGAAAATAATTACACTTGATTCTATGTATTCTTCACAAGTTAATAATTGAAATAAATAAGCTTCTTTAACGTGTTCAGGTACCAAAATATATTCAGTTTGTAAAGTTGATGGAATTGCAATTTGATCAACACTTTCAACTTGATATGAAAATAATGATGGTTTCCCCTGTATACTTGGAGCATCTTGTAAAGCTTTAACTTGATCTGTCATTGTTGCAGTGAATAATAAAGTTTGTCTTTTATCCTTTGATGGTAGTGCTTTAATACAAGTACCTAAATCATTAGCAAACGTATCAGTTAACATAAAATCTGCTTCATCTAATACTAAATATTTTACACGTTTCAATCCACCAATTGTATCGTCACCACTATTCATAATATGATGAGCTAATCTACCTGGAGTAGCAATAATGAAATGAGGTTTCCTTTGTAATTCAATAGCTTGTTTAACAATACTTTCACCACCAACAACTAAAGCAACACGAATATTCATTTGACTTCCTAATGCGGTAAATTGTTCTGCGATTTGCATTGCTAATTCTCTAGTTGGTGTCAATACTATACCAAACATCCCACTTGGATCCTCTGACCATTTAGTTAACATTGGTCCCGCAAATGCAATAGTTTTACCTGAACCTGTCTTTGCACCACCAATACAATCTCTACCTTTTAAAATTTCAGGTATACAATTTTTTTGAATATCTGTGGGTTGTGTAATCTTCATTGCATTTAACGATTCCACCAACCATTTCGATAGTCCTAACGATTTAAAATTCGACATCCTTGACCCCGGGATACTTCATGATTTTGTGTTGTACTGATCCAGACTATATGTTTCTTAAATAGTATACATTAGCTCATCGGCTGAAAATTTTTTTTCTTTGCTCGCTTGTTTCTTCTTTTCCCGCAGAAAGAAAATTTTCAAACTCATCTCATCTCATCGCAAGTACCTATAAGAATGACCCAATTACTAAAAGAACAGTATAACTAATGCAAGTGAGTTGAAACAACAGACATAACCAACGTATTGAAGATGGCTAGAAAGGGTAGAGCTGCGATCTTACCAAACAATATCATTCTTTTACAGAATTTAGTTAAAAGAGATCCGGAATCATACAAAGAAGAATTTTTACAACAATATTCTCATTATGAATCATTAAGAGATATCTTTATGATGAATGGTATGGCTAACAATACTGTAAGTGGTAACAGCAACGGTTCTGATGATGGTGCTAATCGTGTTGAGACCAATAGTGTCGGTGTGAATGGGAATGCGTCCGTTGGTGAATTAGTTGAATTAATTGGTTTCATTTCACAAGTTTGTTCATGTTTCCCACAACAAACAGCAAATTTCACTAATGAATTAAGACAATTATTATTGGAACATCATAAGACATTACCATTTGAATTAAAGGAGAAAATTTTGACCTCGTTAACAATGTTAAGAAATAAAGGTGTTATTAGTGCAGAACAATTAATTCAAACTTTATTCCCATTACTTATTGCTTATTCATTACAAGGTAATTCGCTTGGATTAAACTCTCATGCTAAAGAATTACGT
>JAXQGP010000543.1:0-15532 GCA_037040125.1 Kazachstania sp. M6911
AAAGATCATATAGGTTCCCATATACCAAACCAAACTAGAAGTGAACTACCACGTGAGAATAGCAATTTAATTGCAAAAACTAATGGTAATACTCAAAATATTTTGACAACAAGTTCATTCAGTTCTGAAGCAAATAACAATATATCTGTACCACAGCAAAATGTTATACCGTCAAATAATAATGAGGTACGTACAGCGGAAATATTTACTAAGAAGTTAAATAAATATATAGGTGAAACCCCTCGTGACATTGACCAGTTTCCGAAGGGTAACAACACGCCTATCGTCCAAGTACATAACTCTTTACCTCAGAGGCCTAATAATCCACCAATCACCACCCGTCAGCAAGGACAAGATCCACATTATGCTAATTTACAAACAGCCTCTACTACTGTAAGAGGAGTTCCTGCCAAGAAAATGTCAAGAAGATTATTGAAACAACAAAGAGCAGCGAGACAAAACATTAGTCAACCACAAGAAAATCCAAAGGGTACTGTACAGGGAGTATATGGTCAACCTGGGTATGCAACAACGGTGCAACCACTGCCTCAGTCATCTGAAACGACAAACGGAAGGCAAGGTCCTGCGCCAGATAGAATTTCTAATCAACCATATCAAGGGGAACGTAGCAGATATATACAACCATCCAACGTGAATGATAATCAACTGCAGCAACAACCTGCTTCTACATTTTCCGGACCAAGTCAATCACAACAACCTACGGTCGATACGAATACGAAACTGACTGAACCAGCACCTCAACCAAATCCTAGAACAGATGTTGCATCGAATCAATTACCACCTCAATCAACTGACTTCAGGAGTACACGATTAGAGCAACATTTCAATCAAAATACCAGTAAGGAAATTACGAGACCGAATTACGACCCAATTAGGAATGCCGGTCGTTTACCGGTAGACCAACAAGTAGGGAGGGCAGATTTAGGACCAAATCGGGAACCAAGTAGTAATACTGGTGAATTCAAAACTTCAGATGGCAACAGAAATGTAACTAACGCATTGGCACAATCAACAGGTCTGTCTAGTTTTAGAGGAGTTACCAATAACAATGTACTACCATTACCTAGAAACAGAAAGACAAATATTGACTCAGCTATTCACCGTTCACGTAGAGAGATTATCTCCAATAAACAACCCTTATCAAGAAAGAAAGGACGGTATCAACAAGCGCGACCTGTAACTCCAAGTAGATATTCTAACTCGTATATAAATAGACAGCCAACAGGACTTGCGGAAGGACAATCCAAGACGGAGTATCCATCTCAAGTACCGTCAGGAAACTTTCAACCAAAGAGAGATTTTAGCAGCATATCCAACCCATCAATGAATGAACCTTTACAACCTGCTCCTAAAAAACCTGACTTACCCCAGGACAACCAAACTGGAGGAGAATGGGACAGAAAAGATGAATCCCGAATTGTTGATAATAGTTTTATCCAATTGTCAAAAGTATGTACCACAGATTCCCTGCACATTTAAAAAACATTTTTTCCTTTACTCTTTCAATATTTACTAACAAATTATCCTTATTATTACAGTCAAAACCAAGCTCGTTTAAACCATACCATTCCATGTTACCTCACTGATCGATCTTAGATGCATTATTTTCTTGTATAACTTGTATTTTTCTCTTAATTCCAGAGATTCCATATGGAACATGTAGTATGTTCTTCGAGATTGAAAATCCGGATCAGAGGGCATCGCAAAATTTCCGTGCGCACCACGCTCTAATAACGCGAAATTTTATGTAAATACGAGTACTGCTATAATTTATATATTTGCAGACACAATAACGAAAGTATATTTAGATCAACATTTTTTATACCACTTCACCTCAATTATTGAAATTTCTAAAGTTGTTATAGTATATTTTTAGTTAGAACATTATACTCAGTGATTATTTCGTTAATACTGAATCCCAAACCTATTAGATCATATCCGTACAGACCCCACTTTGAAATAGTGCAATAATATACTACATTTATGCTGAGTAGTCAAGAAAGTAATAACAAGACTGATTCTAATACTAATTTAAATGGGAAAAAGAGAACAATTAATGCACAAGTATCTGCTATGTCAGAAATTAATAGGAATACGAAATCAAAGAAACGAACTATCAAATATCGATTCGAGGAATTGAAACATAAACAAGTTAAAAAGAATGAAGAACCTGTACTTAGATCGATTCCACAATCTCAGGTTCAGAATACTGCATTTAGTAAGAAACGTAAAGAAAATGAACTTCCAAAAGGGTTACAACCTGCTCATAAGACACTACGGAAAGTGCCGTCGTATAAATCAAAGGCGTCTCGAGATGAAAATGATACAATTAGGAAAGATAGAGAAAGTGAGGAAATGTCAGAACATGTTATTTGGAAATATAGTCCGATATATAAAGGGACTCCTGAAAAGTCAGATGGAAATTCACCAGATAGAGATGAAGATTACGTACCTAATCTGGCGAACCCACCTTCGACACCCACAGTTTCGAACAAATTGAAATCAGTTCTTAATTTTCCATACTTAAACAATACAGATGAAGAGATACAACCACATGGAGATCCAGAGAATATTGTAAACGAAGACGCTAACTCGAAGAGAAGTGAGATTAGTCTTCCAAAAAATCTTTTAAGGAATATTGATGATATATTAAATGATATGAGAGAGGATACGAATCTGAACCTGCATGCTACAAAATTGAATCAAATCCCGTCATCTCCTGCGACCATAGATAAAACAGAGACACTGATACTGAACGAAGCTACGAAAACAGTTGACATACGAGGAGAACAATCTGTGAATGGGAATAAAGAATCGGAGAAGGGAAAATTAGTCGAACCTCCAAATCCTACTACGAATGATGTGAAAAATATTAAGGACAATCAATCTGCTATCATTAAAAGTAACCTAAGCGGAATAATTCCAACGGATGAGATAAAGGAAAATGTTCCGCTATCCAAAACTCCAGTCACAGGAGTAGACCCATCAACAACTCTCAAAACGCCTGCACTAGTCATAACAACACCAGCTGCACCAATAATAACGACAGAAGCATTCTATAAACACGAAAATAAAGATAAAACAAATGCAACGAAAATTGAAAATAAAATTGAAAACGAAGAGGAAGAAGATGACGATGAAATGTTATTCGATATGATCTCACAACAAAAACCAAATCTGAAATATGCACAAGAACATGATAAGGAGGAATTGAAGAAAGTTGAACCTATGAAGAATGAATTAAAAAAAGAGGAGCCAAAGAATGAATTTAGTGATGATATGTTAGATGATTCCCTGCTAGACATATTTGACGAGATAGAAACTGGTGACGAAGTCGATCCGAAACCAAGCGATACACCTGCAATTAATATCAGTAAGTTAAAATTATCGTCAGAGAATGAGGAGGATAAGACCAGAAAAGAATACATAAAATTAGCCCAATGTGCAGTCGAACAAAAAGGTGTGGTGAGATTAACTGTACTGTCTATTCGTGAAATGAATCTTCGAAAGATTGGGATTCAAAAGATCCTAACTTGTCTTGATAGTAAAGGTTCAACAGTTCCCGTAATTTTAAGAAATCCATGGGTTTACTTAGAGATATATGAAGGTGATGTGATCCATATTATTGAAGGTAAGAACTATGCTAATAAAAGACTATTGTCTCAAGATAAAGACCCCATCACACAAGCAGAAAATGATAATATTTTAATCCTACATCCGGATATTTTACTTTCTGCCACTACACTTGGTACCTCTACAAAATGTTTGAGATGCAGCATTATAGACAATCTCTTCCAAGACATTAGAAACGAACAAAGTATCAGCATGACTATTGGTAATATCATCCATGAACTTTTACAAGACGCATTCAGATTTAAACTATCACAACAATCTATTTCAATTGACTTCTTTACTGAACGGCTAGATGAACTGCTTGACGTATATTCATTTGCCATCTTGGTTTGCAATGAAACAGTCGATGATGTTAGAAATACAATTATGGAAAAACATGTATACCAAATGGTAGAATTTGTCAACAGATTTGTATCCTTCGATAATTTTGGAAGATACGTTCCTATTGCAGATACGAAAAAGAGTCAACCAATCTCAATATCAGATATTATAGATATCGAAGAAAATATATGGTCACCATCATATGGTTTAAAAGGGTTTCTAGATGCAACTGTAGAGACATACATGGAAAATGAACATGTTATTGCACCATTGGAAATCAAAACCGGTAAATATAAGAGTCAAGCACATGAGGTGCAAGGGTTAATTTATACTTTGTTGCTTAGTGACAGATATGGTATAAATAGCGATTTCTTCCTATTGATGTACACATGGGAAGAAGGGATGATTAAATATAGACGTTTATTTGATAAAATAAGACATATTATAATGACTAGGAATAAAGTTGCTACTTCATTAAAATCCCGTCTTTCAGAAATAAAATCTAGGAAAATAACAACATTACCAGTACCAAAATTAGAAGAAAATCCATCAGCTTGCAATTACTGTTTTAATAAAGTAGCATCTATGATTTTATTCAAGCTTTTGGAAAATGGAACTGCGGATAAATGCAGAATATCTGAAGACGAATACGAACAATCAACAGGACATCTACCACAGGATGTAACAAAATATAGGAACTTTTTTGTGAAATATAATGATTTAATTACAAAAGAAGAATCTAGTGTTTGTGCTTCGAACCAAGATCTATTTTTACTCGATGGTAAGACAAGAGAATCCAACAATGGTCATTGTATTCCTCAATTAAGAATATTAAAGATCAGTGAGGATGAAGAATTACCTGGTAAGTATCTTTATGAGTTTACAAGGATAAATGGTGAAACACAAACACACGAATCTATGTCAGGGTCCCAAATTTTCATTGGAGATAGAGTCATTTTAAGTGATGAAGTTGGCCATTTCTCAATTGCTTCAGGAAGTGTTATTGATTTGAAGGATAACATAATTGTCGTCTCTACCAAGAGGAAACTTTTACATAATCAAATATCATCTAAATATAATGATGGGTCTAAGATTGAAAGTGTTATTGATCCGACAATAGATGAAGCTGATATAATATCGACTCAAAATACCGTGACATATAGAATCGATAAATATGATATTCAACAACCATTATCGGGATCCAGATTTAATATCCTTAATCTTTTCCTCCCACCAATTAAGAAAGGTATGCTTGTTCTTAATGAGAAAACCAATGAAGAAAGATTATTAAAATTATCTGAAGGTGGTGATGAAAGAATGAGAAAATTTTTAATTGATAACGAGGCTCCACAATTTTTAGCAAAGGAAGAAAAACCATTACTCCAAAATTCTTTACCTACTGATACGATATTTAATATTGACCAACATAATGCATTAGATCTTTGTCTTAGAGCCAAAGATTACGCTCTAGTTCTGGGTATGCCAGGTACTGGTAAGACTACATTAATTGCTGAATTAATCAAGATATTAGTGAAAAACGGTAAGAAAATTTTATTAACATCGTATACACATTCTGCTGTGGACAACATCTTATTAAAACTTTTAGATACTGATTTCAAGACAATAAGATTAGGAGCCGAGAGGAAAATTCATCCAGAGACTCGAAGATATATACCAGATTACACATCAGCTTCAAGTTATGAAGAATTTTTAAGTATGATTAATGATACATCACTTGTTGCAACTACCTGTTTAGGTATTAATGATTTGTTATTTTCATATAAGGAGGAAGATTTTGATTATGTTATTCTTGATGAAGCTAGTCAAGTATCTATGCCAGTTGCATTAGGTCCATTAAGATTTGGTGAAAAATTTATAATGGTTGGTGATCATAATCAATTACCACCATTAGTGAAAAATGATTGTGCTAAAATGCAAGGTTTGGAGGATTCTTTGTTCAAGATTTTAAGTGAGAGACATCCTGAAAGTATGGCTGAATTAACATTACAATATAGAATGTGTGAAGATATTATGAAATTATCTAATTTTCTGATCTATAAGGATAAATTAAAATGTGGTAATGAACAAGTTAGTAAGCAATCATTAGTAATTCAAAGCATAGATGAAATATCCAGATATAAAATTTCCACCAGTGGTAAGGATTGGTTACCTGATATTTTAAACCCTACGAGAAAGGTTGTCTTTGCTGACTATGATCGTGATCTTGGTCTAGTTGAAAATGTCGAAGGTGATAATATTATTAATAGGGGTGAATGTGAATTAATTTGTCAAATGGTAGATAGTCTTATCTTATGTGGTGTCTCATGTGAAAGAATTGGGGTTATGACTTTATATAGAGCTCAATTAAAATTACTCCAATCTAAATTGAAACATTCTAAATATAGAGGATTAGAAGTTCTTACTGCTGATCAATTTCAAGGTAGAGATAAAGATTGTATCCTGATATCGATGGTTAGAAGTAATGATGAATTGAAAGGTGGTTCATTATTGAAGGAAGTTAGAAGAGTTAATGTTGCAATGACAAGAGCCAAATCAAAATTAATTATTGTTGGATCTAAGGATACGATCACATCAATTGGTGGTATTCGAGAATTTATGAGTATGTTAGAACAAAATGGATGGATTTATAAATTGCCTAATGATTGTTTAGAGACATACAATTTTGAGAATGCAACAATTGTAGAAGGGAAGTCTACACAATTGGAAACACCCAATTAATTTCATAAGCATCTAACGTACATATATAGCATAATAAATAAGGACATTAAAATGTTAAAACTAATTACAAAAAAACTGAAATAAGCTATTTAAAAAGAGAAAGAATCATAATACAACGATTAATGTTCAGAAGTGACAGTTTCAAAAGCTTTGTCATCAACGAACCAACTTACCTTTGAACCAAATAATTCGTTAACTAGAGCAGATGGCATTGCGGTATCCTTTAAATCAAAGATATGATGCATAGCTTCTTGTTTCGAGGCACCCATAGTAACGAAACCAATTGCAGTTGCATCCTTCATGACAGGTAAAGTAATAGTGATTCTATCACTTGGAGGCTTTGGAGAATCATGACACCATAATACTCTTTTATTTTGTTCTTCGATTAAATATTTATGATGATCACCTGGGAATAATGAACAAGTATGACCATCTGGACCACAACCTAACAATAATAAATCTAATTTAGTTGGTAATAATTCTTCATAATCACTAGCGATTTTCTTATAAGCTTCTGCACCTGCATCGACTAAAGAATCATCAATTGGGTAAACTTTTGGTAAGACGTCTAATTTATCCAAGACAGTTTCTTTAAATGCGCAATAATTACTATCTCTGTGATCTAAAGGAACGATACGTTCATCGACGAAATAAACGTTCCATTTATTCCATTTGATCTTTGAAGCAATTGTCGGATCATTAATTAACGCTTCTTCCAAGACATTAATTAACGAACCACCACTAATTGCCACATTGAAAACTTTCCCATCTTTTAAAGCATCTTCTTGTTTCTGTAAAACATATTCACCGAATTTATGAGGTAGATTTTCCTCAACTGTATATTTGTGTACACTAACCATTTTAATTTATTGATATCAACTATTGAATTCTGAGTTGTTTCAATTCGAAAATACTCAGTTCTCTTTTATAGAGACCCCCTTTTTTCACCATCGTCTCATCGACAATATAACACCACCAGCACCAGCACCACCGAACCAACAAAAAGCTGTTTCGATATAAAGACCAGAGGTCCCCATTCGAAAAGCAAAAGGGAAACGTTGAACCAATACATCAATGAACAGTTCGACATGATCCTGATTACATAATATTGAATATAACACCGATATCAAACACAATTGGTACCTGATTTACCAGTGGAAAAGAAAATAAATGTTACCCGCACATACGCATTTTTTTTTTTTTCAGTCAATTTTTTCTTACTTTACTGTCATTCTCGCATTTATTTACTCAGCGGAGAATAAAATTTTTGTTTACATTTAAATAGATGATGAATCAACAAACATATTTCGAGTTCATCATTACAGTTGAATGAGAAAAATCAGACAAAGATGCCCGTTTGTAAAGTTTGTAAAGGTACTGAGTTCGTCAGAGATCATACGAACGCGAATAACGATTTAGTATGTTCTAATTGTGGTGTAGTTTCCGAAGATAATCCAATTGTTTCCGAAGTCACCTTTGGTGAAACCAGTGCGGGTGCCGCTGTTGTTCAAGGTTCATTTATAAGTGCAGGACAAAGTCATGCTTCATTTCTATCACATGGTGGTTCCAGTGCATTGGAATCTCGTGAAGCTACTTTGAATAACGCTCGACGTAAATTAAGAGCTGTTTCACATGCGTTACGAATCCCTGAATATATTACAGATGCTGCATTTCAATGGTATAAGTTAGCATTAGCTAATAATTTTGTTCAAGGGAGAAGATCACAGAATGTTATCGCTGCATGTTTGTATGTAGCTTGTAGGAAAGAGAAGACACATCATATGTTGATTGATTTTTCATCAAGATTACAAGTTAGTGTATATTCTATTGGTGCGACATTTTTGAAAATGGTTAAGAAGTTACATATTACTAAATTACCACTTGCTGATCCCTCGTTATTTATTCAACATTTTGCAGAGAAATTAGATCTTGGTGATAAGATGATTAAAGTTGTTAAGGATGCAGTTAAATTATCACAACGAATGTCTGATGATTGGATGTATGAAGGTAGAAGACCAGCAGGTATCGCGGGTGCATGTGTCCTGTTAGCGTGTCGTATGAACAATTTACGTAGAACACATAGTGAAATTGTTGCTGTGTCACATGTTGCAGAGAATACAATTCAAGAAAGATTAAATGAATTTAAGAAAAGTAAAGCTGCTACTATGTCGATAAAAGCATTCAGAGAAGATGAATCCAAAGATAAGGAGGCACGTCCTCCTTCCTTTCATAAGAATCGTCAAATGGAGAAGAAAATCAAGACTAGATTACTTAAGGAGGATTCCAAAGAGACATCTGAGGAAGCATTGAATCGTAATCCAATTTTATCACAATTTATGACAGCACAAGATTTATCATCAAAGGAAGTTCTTTTCTACTTGAAACAATTTTCTGAGAAGAGAGAACGTACAGTTAAAAGAATTAAAGCTACACATGGTATTGATGATGAAGATATTATATTACAAGATGGTATAAGGAAACGTGTTACACCAATACAACGAAAGAAGAAAGATGATGATAATGAAAGTGAAAGTGAAAGTGAGAACGAAAACGATGAATCTGAATCTGATACTGATGATAATGAGGATGGATTAAGTTCATTAAGTCGTAAACTTCGTGATAAAAGACGTAAAAGAAAAGATGCTAATGGTCCAGAAGTTAAAGAAGAAGATGAAGAAGATATTGATAGTGCAATAAATGAAAATAAACGTAATTGGAGAACACGTAGTCAAAAGAAACTTTTCGTAGCACAAGAAGAAATTGAACGTGAGGAAAGAGAAAAGATTCAAGAAGAAGAATTAATTATTGGTAGAAGTCATAATTTTCAAGATGAAATTGATGGTTATTCATTAGAGACAGATCCATATAGACCACGTAATTTACATTTATTACCAACAACACAATCAAAATTAGATTCCATTGCAGATGATCCTGATAATTTGGAGGATGTTGATGATGATGAATTAGAGACAGTGATATTAGATGATGAAGCAGTTAAATTAAAAGAACGTATATGGATTGGTATTAATGAAGATTATTTATTAGAACAAGAAAATAAAAGGTTAAAAGAAGAAGCTGATCAATTAGCAGGTAATACGACACATAAAAGAAAACGTAATAATGGATCCGGTGCAGGACGTGGACGTAAAAGAAATAATCCAGCAGATCAACCAATTGTTCATACTGCGGTTGGTGTAATGTCACAATTAGAAGATAAATCAGGATTACAAGCTGCATTACGTGCAGCCGAAGAAAGTGGTGATTTAACAACTGCAGATAGTGTTAAAAATATGTTACAAAAAGCAAGTTTTTCACGTAAAATTAATTATGATGCAATTGATGGTTTATTCAATGCTGCCAAACCCAAATAAACAAAAGATATATATTGTATTATTACTATTTATATATATAATATTTTTTTTTTAAAAAAAAAATACATGCATATTCCTATTTCTTTACCTTTGAATTTAATTTAATTTAATTTGTTGTTGTTGATGATTTAATAGTCTTTTCTGAAGTACCATTAATAACATAATCACACATTTCACTAATTGAATCCCCACACCGTATTCTATAATCTGCAATACGTAATAAATGAAACCCTGCAGTCATTGCTAAAAATGCATTAACAGCAGCTAATAAATTATTTTTTGGTGTAATAACAAAAGACCATCTCGTCCAAATAGCAGCAGTTGCCAAAAGAGAAAGATTTTGTGCACCTGATACCTTTTCAACAGGTCTCCTTGCATCGGATAAACCTGCAACAACTAAACCCCATTTTAAAGTTGGAGCCCAAAAATGAACAGTTTTTGGACCTGTTTCACTTTGCCAAAATCGTTTAAATGCAATCCGTACAGTAGACATAATAATTATTTGTAATAAACTGACTTTCTTTCAATTGAAATATCTAGTTTAATATGTAAATACCTTAGTATATTAATACAGATAATTGATCGTTATATATCTTATTATGTGGAATTGTAGAAAAAGAAAGTAATATATCTGTTACAGGTGTATCTCTCTGTCTCTTATATATATAAATCTTGAAAATCATGACTGAATTTTTCCACCTCAGGTGTTTCTTTCTTACACTTCAGAAAATTTTCCGAGCGAAAAACAACAACAATTTCGTCAATTGTTATGTGTATTGTTAATAGTACCGGCGTCGGTCTCTACTCTTTTTCGAACAGAAAATTGAAGATGTGTGACTCTTCCAACGGGGCACAAGAAGAGAAGAAGAAAAGAGAATTTGGTGGCCGTGCAGTGATTTCTTCGTGGTGTCGGAGACTGCGAGATATGGCAGAGAAGTGGTCGTAGTGACAGTCGAAGGTGTGTCATGCGCCGGTATTTACATATTCACAGTGAAATGTTCGTGGAGCAATGATACAGATAGAGGGGCACAGAAATCGGGGGAGGGGAGGGTGTCGTGTAAAGTGATGAGCATACGAAAGGGGTGGCACGTGATCATTTCAATTTATTAACAATTATTATACAATATTACATATATCTATATACCAGGAGAGAGAAGTTGTGTTGATAAGACTATTAACAACAGAGTAATCTTCTAAGAGTTACAATTGGATTGTAGAAGTGTAGAAGTACTGGGTATACTATGTTATAACGGTGTTAGAGTAATATTGTAAAACAGCAACTGTTATATCACAGTTCAATATATGAATGAGAACATGATAGCGGTTAAACTACTAGTAGTAGTATATATATACGGTTACCCTGGGTAACACTCTCCCCTGGAGTTTTAAGCGTTTCTTATAATTGTTGAAATAGGGGACAGATCATATCTTACTATTTCCGTTTCGATACATTTAGCCGCCGAACGGCTGTCTTTTTACTTTTTATATATAAAGATGAGAGGTTTTATTTATTATTTGGGAAGCTAGTTTCTTATTTTATTTAAAATATATATTAAATTAAACGTCTACAGAATGGATTGTGTAATATTTAACGACATATTATCAATCGATATCCCTAGGTAAGTATTAATTTGACTCTTTCTATTTTTTCATCTTCAGTTTTTTCGGTATGTACTCTTTTAATTACTAACTTCAACCACACTGCCATTTAAATAATTCTAAGTTATAGAGTTTACAATAATGCCTTTGATTAATTGTAATTCTGCATTGGCGGCTAATTCTTTTAACTGAAAATTATCTTCCGAGATATCACTACGAACGACGGGTTTCCTATTTTTATTAATTCATTGCGAAGCTCTCAAAAAAGAAAATTGTCTTTTCGCTTATTGAAAGTTCATCAATGCGAAAATGCAAAAGATGATAATAATTAAAATTATAGGGGCATCATTTTATTTTATACCTACCGTTTAGATTCTAAACCTTTGATTTTTTTTTTTTTGAGTTTGATTTTGATTTTGATTTAATCGCGTATTTTGAAGGTTATAATTATAGATATTCTAATAAGGAATTTCAATTGACAATCTTTGAAAATTGTATCATTGATTAAAGAATATATCTTTCCATTTTGAAAGTTATTATTTATCCTATTAACGAGGGTATATATATTCATTACTACTAATAATAATAATAGTAATAAGACAAACCCCACAAATACAAATTATAACAATATATCCCTTTATTCTTATTCATTGTCATTAAATCAACACACCATGACAACTTATTTGAAATTAGTTAAAGGTGCCACTAAGATTAAAATGGCACCACCAAAACAAAAATATATTGATCCAATTTTATTAGGTACTTCACAAAAACAAGATTTTCAAGAAATTATTAGAGCATTAGGTCCAAGAATTAATGATTCTGCTTTTACTATCGCTTATAAATCATTAATTATAATACATTTAATGATGAGAGAAGGTGATAGAGATGTTACAATTCGTTATTTCTCTCGAGATTTAGAATTTTTTAACGTTTCTAATGCTTCAAGATCAGGTAATGGTAAATTTGAAAGTTATGCTTTAGAAAGATATAATTCATATTTAAAAGTACGTTGTCAAGAATTTTCAATGACTCAAATTGATTATGTTAGAGATGGTTATAGTTCATTAAGAAATATAATTAATGATCGTCATAATGATTCTTTAAATAAAGCATTAAATCATGTTGAATCATTAGAGACTCAAATTACTTCATTATTGAAAAATAAATATTCTATTGGTGATTTATCAAATGATTTATTATTATTTGCATTTAAATTATTAGTATTTGATTTATTAGCATTATATAATGCTTTAAATGAAGGTATTATTACTCTATTAGAATCATTTTTCGAATTATCTCATAATAATGCAGAAAGAACTTTAGATCTTTATAAAAATTTTGTTGATTTAACTGAAAATGTTGTACGTTATTTAAAGACAGGTAAAGCTGTTGGTTTGAAAATTCCTGTTATCAAACATATTACAACTAAATTAGTTAGATCATTAGAAGAACATTTGAAAGAGGATAATATTACACATAATACATTTAATGATGAAAATAATAATGGAAATAATAATAACAGTTTACAAGTGGATTCACCTTCAAAGGGTCTTGCTCAAAAAAGATTAGATGAAATTAGAGAACAGAAGAGACAATTACAAGAACAATTATCTCATCCACAATTATTAATTAATTCTACTGGCACTAATAATCCAATGATGATGCAACAAACTAATACTTTACCACAAATGAATTTACAACAACAACCTCAAATGGTATCACAAATGACTGCTAATAATCCTTTCATGAATCAAATGCATACACAACAACAAGTACAAGTTCCACAGGTAAATATTCAAACACAAGTTCCACCGAATAATTTACAATATACTAATACTGCACCAATAATGATGACACAAAATGATATAATGCAACAACAACAACAACAACAACCACAGACGCCTCAACAACAAATGCCACAATTAAATATGTCAATGACTATGCCTTCATTACCTGAACAACCTTTAGCAACAGGTAATAACAATCCATTCTCTGTAAATAATGTTAATGCTACGCAACAAATACAAGAACAAAATAATCCATTTTCACAAACTAATTATCAACAACCATTACAACAAGCTAGTACATTACAATCTACTTCAACTAATAATAATAATTTCATGCAAGGAAATGTCGCTACCGCAACTGCATCTACTTCAAATAATCCATTCTCTTTATCAGGACAACAAGCACAGCAACAAGCACATACTTTACAAACTGCTATGACTGCACCTGTATCAATGAATCAAACTTTTCCACAGTACAATCAACCATTCGCTCAACAACAACAAGCACCACAGCAACAATACATGCAACAACAACAACAATTCATGCAACAACAACCTCAGCAACAACAAGAGATAAATCTAATTGACTTCTGATGATCATGACATCACTCACTCTATCTGTTTGTTTCATTCTTGATCGTCCTTTGTAACAATAAATTATATCAATTTTAATTATAAATTATATATATTAACATCATTACAATAATATAAAACCACACACACACACACATTCATAAACTCCGTTCGGCCGTTCTCCGTATGTCCGTCTATGTCACAGATCGCATCGTAGAGAAACCAACTGACAAATTTTTTTTGACATCTTTCCCCAAAATTTTCAGACACAGCCGGAAAGAGTCATCTACCCCAGATTCCTGGGAAGAATAAATGAATATATAAAGGGTAGTCTATATGAACACATTTCACTGAAAATATTCCTGTCATGATCTCAACCGATACACACATATAAACCACCTCTCAAAATGAATGTAGATTGTAACGTTAACGCACTAAATAAACTAGCTGACAAATCTCAATTTATTCACATCAACCAACAAACTACATCACAACCCACAACTCAAAATATAATCTCCCATAACAATGAACTCGACACACTGGCACTACCCATTCAATCAAATAATATAGGTTCACAACTAATTGATTTCCCAAACTATATCCCAGTATCATCAACAACAACGACTAATTGGAGTAATGAATTTAAACAAATGAATAATAATGATAATAATTTATATGTCGGGAATAGCGCAACTATATCCGTGGCCCCATTAAATTTTCAAAATTATTCAGCCGTTCCACAAAATAGATTTCATGAACAAAGTTATGATTATTATAATGTTATGTCAGAATCTAATGAACCACGAACAGTGGATTTTCAGGATGAATTTGATGATTTGGAGAAAGAATTAGCGGAGTTAGATTTGGATAATAATATAGTTGACGATAGAGAATTATTTAGAGATACAGCAACGGATATATATTCTACATTTACAAATACGAATAGTAATGGTAATAATCCAATTTCAATTGGTACACAATCGAAATTTGCTGGTTCAAAATTTTTAAATATGATGAAATTAATAAGTAATGGATCTGTTAATTTAAATCAAAATCAAACAGAATTATGTTCAATGACAAATAATGAACCTATTGGTAATAAATTCGTACCAATACCTGATAAATTTATACGATAAATTTATACGATAAATTTATACGATAAATATTGTATTAATATATATGTATATATATGCAAATAATAATTATAATGACAACATTTTAAATAAATATTTTAGAAATCTTTCATTTCGACATTTCTTCTTACAGATTCATTATTAGTATCTTTGGTATCATCAATAAATTGTAATTTATTACCTTGACTCTTTTGTGCAGTCTTAAATTGTTTCATATTTGAGTTATCAGATACATCTCTTGTATTATATGATGATGAAGATACATTTTCTGAATTGATCTCATTTTCTTCATCCTCATCGATACCTAATAATCCAGATCGTACACTATCAACAAAACTCCATAATGATTTAG
>JAXQGP010000544.1:0-15448 GCA_037040125.1 Kazachstania sp. M6911
ATTCTCATTTGAATGTTTAATATATTTATATTCATTAAAATTAAATTTTCCAGATACTTTCTGGTTATTAAGAGGTAACCATGAATGTAAACATTTAACATCATATTTTACATTCAAAAATGAGTGTTTACATAAATATAATTTGAAAATATTTGAAGCTTGTTGTCATTCATTTAATGCTTTACCATTAGCTGCAATCATGAATGGACAATACTTCTGTGTTCATGGTGGTATCTCTCCAGAATTACAAAATGTTAATGATATTAATCAATTGAATAGATTTAAAGAAATTCCATCAAGAGGTTTGATGTGTGATTTAGTTTGGGCAGATCCAATTGAAACTTATGACGAAGTTGATCCAAATGTAACAGATGAAGATGATGAATTAGCTATAAAATTAATTAATGATAATGATTATAATGCAATGAATAAATATTTCGTACCAAATCAAGTAAGAGGTTGTTCTTATGCGTTTACATATCAAGCTTCATGTGCATTTTTACAAAGAACTGGGTTGTTATCTATCATTAGAGCTCATGAAGCACAAGATGCGGGTTATAGAATGTATAGAAATACAAAAACATTAGGTTTCCCAAGTTTATTAACTTTATTTAGTGCTCCAAATTATTTAGACACTTATAGGAATAAAGCTGCAGTATTAAAATATGAAAATAACGTAATGAATATTCGTCAATTTAATATGTCTCCACATCCTTATTGGTTACCAGATTTTATGGATGTTTTCACTTGGTCATTACCTTTTGTCGGTGAGAAAGTTACTGAAATGTTGGTTGCTATTTTAAATATTTGTACAGAAGATGAATTGGAGGAAGAAACACCTTTAATTGAATCAGAATTGGTAAAGAATGCAAACTCTAAGGTACCTCAAGTCACATTTAGTGAAGTACAATCTACAAAATCTCAGGCATCTGCTGCAACTATTGATGGTACAATAAATACTGGTACAAAATCATCGATCTTGGATGATGATAAGAGAAGAAAGGCCCTTAGAAATAAAATTTTGGCGATTGCAAAAGTTTCCAGGATGTATTCTGTATTGAGACAAGAAAGTGATAAAGTTCAATATTTGAAGAGTATGAACGATGGTATATTGCCTCGTGGCGCTTTAGCTCATGGTTCAGAAGGTTTAGAAGAAACTTTAACACACTTTGAAAGGGCCAGAAAGGAGGATTTAGTAAATGAGAAATTGCCTCCTTCTTTGGAAGATGTTAAGAAAGAAAAAGACGAATATTATAAAGGTATTTTGAAGAAGGCAAATGGCAATAAATAATGAAACCCTGTATTATGTATCTAACATAATTATATATCTGTAACTGACGTTTTTTTAATATAAAGTAATTTCTTCTTTTTCATGTTTGACCATGTGAATAAACCACAATCTAGGTTCCACCTCCCTCTTAAAGATATCACATTTTTTATAATAATGTACAATAAGGGATTTTCTTAAAAAAAATATTTACTTAAATATATATTGTTCTTCCGATATATAGATGCATGTCTATGATTATAATATCACAGACTTAATCGAATCCCCAAAAGATTTTATTCCTTGATGGAAACTTCTTAGTTATGTAAACGCTTTTCGTAAGAGTGTAAGTTGTGAACACCACCTTCTAATTGAGCAGAAGCAGTTCTGAATTCAAATCTAACCTTACCGCCATTAACATCTTCTCTTAGAGCTTCTAGAGATTGAACACCAATATCTTGACAAGAATGTTGTAGACCGTTGTATAAGTATGGGATGAACTTTTGAATAGAACCCTTGTCAACAACAGCACCAGAAACACCTTGAGCGACTAGAACCTTATCGGATTCGGAGAAGTAACGAGAAGTAGAAGCATTACCACTCTTACCAGTTTGTTGCATAGCATCGATAGAACCCATACCACGGTAAACCTTTAATCTCTTACCATCTCTGAAGAAATAGTCACCTGGAGACTCAGTAGTACCAGCTAACATACCACCCATCATGACGGTGGAGGCACCTAAAGCTAAAGCCTTAATGATGTGACCAATGTTTTGGACACCACCATCAGCCATACATGGAACACCGAATTCATTAGCAAATTTACAAACGTTGTAAACAGCAGTGGCTTGTGGTCTACCACAGGCCATGACTTCTTGAGTAATACAAATGGAACCAGAACCCATACCAATTCTTAGACCGTCACAACCGTTAGCGATTAAGTTAGCAGCTTGTTCTCTGGTAACAACATTACCAGCAATAACTTCAAGATCTGGGTAAGTCTTCTTGATCCATCTCAACATTTCAATTTGGAACATCGAGTTACCTTGAGAGGAGTCAATAGTAACAACATCTAGACCAGCTTCAACTAATAGAGATAATCTCTTTCTGTCAGCTGGAATGGTACCAATAGCTGCACCACATAATAATTGCTTAGTGGTAGCAGACTTGGAAGCCAATGGGAAATTTTGGTTCTTCATTAAATCAGTTCTAGAAATCATAGAAACTAAGTTCATTTCATCATCAACAATTAATAACTTACCTTTCTTAGTCTTCTTTAGGATTTCGTTACCTTGTAATAAAGTTAAACCTTGCTTAGCGGTAACTGGTCCCTTGGTCATGATTTCAGAAACTGGTAGGGAATCGTCTTCAATGAATTGAACATCACGAGAAGTGACTAAACCTAATAATTTACCTGGGAATTTACCGTCTTCTAAATAAACAGTAGTTCATAAATAAACGCACATATTACAATGTGAGAGAATTTGAAACAAAATTGTTAGTAAAAATGGATCAAATAAAGATAATCAAAGTATAAAAAGAACCACAACCCCAAATCGAACAGTTTCTAGTTAACAAGTTATTTTCAGTAGATTGAATTGATAATAATTAAGTAATATCAGATATAATATTCTCTACAAGATCGTTTGATCGCAGTCAGTAGAACGAAAGTTATTAATTAAAAGGTTTAATCATCATTTTAATCACTATCAAAAAAAATCGTATTAAGGAAAAATATTAACCAACAAAAAATATTCGATTGTATGGGCACTTGAATCTTTTTTTCCAAAAAAAATATATTAAAACATACCAGTAACTGGGAAACCAGAGAAACCTAATTGTTCCTTCATTTTTCTAACTTCACCAATGGTGGTTTGTGGAGTAACAACAACAGGAGAGTTGATGAAACCATTTTCGTAGTTCTTAACCTTCTTAACCATAGCAGCTTGTTCTTCTGGAGAACAGTTATGGTGAATGGTACCAATACCACCTAATAAAGCCATGTAAATAGCCATTTCGGATTCAGTAACAGTATCCATAGGAGAAGAAACAAAAGGAGTTTGTAAAGAAATCTTCTTGGTTAATTTAGTCTTTAAATGAACATCAGAAGATGGGAAACCAACGTAACCTGGTAGAACTAAGAAATCGTTGTAAGTTAGACCACCTCTGATCTTGGAGTCCATAAGATCTTCGACAGATAAACCATCCCTGTTCTTCAATTCTTCTAAGTAACCTAAAGCGGTAGTGTAATCTCTCTTAGCAGCGACCATTATTGTATGATAAAGTAATGAATAATAATAAAATGGAAGTTATAGGAATGAAATATAAATCTCTTTCTTTTATCTTACTCTTTGTGTTTTTGTCTTAACAAATAAGAATATAAAAATGTTATAAAACGAAGTTATATGAAAGATAAAGGATGGAATAAGAGCCAGTTTATTATGAAATTACAATAAAACAGATTAAGACATAATGAAAAGAATAGAAGAAAGTAATTGCAATAAACTTAACATAGCCACCGGTTTTCTACAAATGATCTTCCTAGTTTTTGATGGAAAATTCGATGAGTATTTATACTTTTTTTTTCCAATTGAAAAAAATAAAAATTAGGTAAATAGAAAAAATTTTCAATCAACTAACATAATAAAATATGATATTAAGCGTAGAAAATCAGCGAAGAAGCAATATTATTATTAGGTAATATGGCTATGCAAAGTGGCAAAAGGAGTCGAACAAAATCAAGCCCTCGATGAAAAAAAGAATTAAGAGCTCTCTCTACATATTGTATATTTGTGCTAGTAACTCAACAGCAGAATCAAAGGATGAAAATTTTTTTTCACTTTTCTTCTTATTGCAAAAAGCGAGCTCATCGCAAGAAAAATATTTTTCAATTTTCCTTTCGGTGAGTATAACAAAGACAGCAGTACTGCACCAAAAAAGAGAAATAAAAAAAAAAGAGAATTAAAAAAAGAAAAGACAAAAGATGATGCTTCATTTACAGACTTCCTTGTGCAGATGTTTTAACGGAAAGTCAGGAAATGCTAACAATCAGGGAGTAATTATACGGAATTTCATAATAATAAAGTCCACAAACACACAAGTGGGGCAGTAATCTAAGAAAATAAATAATTTTAAACGATTAAAATAAGGGCTGTCTTGGTTAGAAAGACGAACACCCACTGTTTTTAATTAAATATAAATGAGATATTTGATTTATATCATTAAGCCGTACGATATCCGTTGCTTTATAACGTGGTTCTAAAATTCGATGGATAAAGAATAGGTACAATCATATTCTCAGTTTTAAAGCTTTGGTACTATTGGGGTAGTCTGACACTATAGCAAGTCCGCTCCCTCATTTTAAAACTTTATTTGATTCCAAAATACCTGGTTGCTACCTTATGAATTCGGAATTCGTTCTTAAGTAGTATGAATTGGACTTAGAAACTATGTAATCTACGTATGACCTTTGTATGTGTCACCGCAAAACTTTCAGTCATTTTACACGAAACTCCGACGGATCATCACAATATACGACAACAGTAACCACTTTTCAATTTTTGTGCTTCTGTTGTCCCACTGTCCTATCTCATGTCCCATTAAATAATACGAAACCCTTCTTTCAGCCCTCTCCGCCCCCCCCCCCCCCCCACGCTGTAGTCCTCACGAATTTGTTCGAACAATTCACTTTGGACTTTGTTAAGCATCCCACTCTTTCTTCAGTGAATCTCTGTGTTTCGCACCGCTCAAAGGATGATTTCCGTGTTCTTGTTTCAATTTCTTCCGTTGGTGAGTGTTCCGGCATTGAGAATACGTAAGCTTTGTTGTCATTGGTACACTTTTCTTTAAATGAAATTGTTCAGATTAACACACAAATTGATTAACGGTTAATTTCAGTTTTTTAAGGTAATGACAACACTTACTATTCGAGAAATCGTATCTTCTGTCTTGGTGAACCAATAATAATCGATTTGAGAAATCTGCTACATTTTATTATAAAAGAATAGACAAGTTTCTACATAGTGTAACTAGTTATTCCATTTTGTTCTCTGTTTTTTAATTTCTCTAATTCAAATTAATAAAACTACATTCATCCACATTATTTCAAGCACAATGAGCAAGCCAGTTAACGTTTACTCTATCTCAGAAGTATCACAAACTATCAACGAAAATTTACCTGATGTTATGAAAAGATTGGGTTATGAAGAAACCTTTGAATTAGTTGATCAAAAATTATTAATTGGTTACTCAACTGCAGTTGTTGCAGCTATTAGTTTTATCATTGATAAAAAATTTGTTCATGATAATATTGTTAAATATCAACAAATTTTAGTCGGTACATATTGTGTTCTATCTGTAATATTTTGGTATTTTAAGAAATATGTTGAAAAATCAATCGTATATAGTGGTAAGAATGGTACAGAAATAATTAAGTTAAAGACATCATTTGAAGAAAATAAACCTTTGTATAATATGACTTTAATAGATAATAAGAAGAAAACTTTAACTAGTACATTGGAAATTAATAAAGTATTTAATAATGAAGGTTATTTACAAACAGATTTATTATTAGAATGGGTCAAACAACAATTAGCAACTTTATCTAATAAGAAGAAATGAACAAAACGGTGAATTATATAAATATTTTTTATGTAATGAAATATAAAATAAAATTATAATAGTATCACATTACTTTTTGCCGGTTGGGTTTTTCAAATTATTGCAAATTTTAGAATATATAATTATAGAATATTATATTATATTTAAAAGTTGTTCTAGTTGTGGTTATTTTTCATTTCATAGTTAGGGAAAAATCATATGGACACAACTAATCATCGTCGTCAATTAAGAATTTAGCTAGTTGTGGTTCTTTGTATGAATTTTCATATAATGAATCCTTAGCAACAAGAACAGATCTGCCATGTAAAGATTGCAAATCTAAGAAACCTGGATTCAAATCTTCAATTTTACTAACACCTAATAATCTCATAGACATTTCTAATTCTTTAGTAATGATATCAATGGCATGAGCAACACCATCCTTACCATAACAAGAATTGGCATATAAGAATGGTCTACCTAGACCAACACCCGTAGCACCAAGACATAAAGCCTTTAAGATATCAGTACCACGACGGATACCACCATCTACAAAGACATCAAAATTCTTATCCAGGCCATGATGTTTTAAAATTGGCATAGTTTCAGCTAAAACCTCAATTGGAGCTCTCGAGAAATCTAATTGTCTACCACCATGATTAGATAGAACGACACCTTGACAACCCATTTGAGCAGCTCTAACGGCATCTTCTGCTCTTTGAACACCCTTAATAACAATTGGTAAGTTAGTCAATTTTCTCATTTTTGCGATATCTTCCCAAGATAGAGAAGGATCGATGAATTTAGATAAAGCTTTAGATGCACCATCGGATTTGTTGTCTTTCTTTTTAGTTTCGGCGGTAGTTGAATCACCTTTCTTTTGTAAAATCTTTGGACCTTCAGAACCTTGAGTAGTAAATTTGATCTTTTGATCCTTTTCTCTATTACCTAAAGAAGGAGCATCGACAGTGACAAAGATGGCCTTCATACCTAAATCTTCAGCGTGTTTAATTAAATTTCTAGTAATCTGTCTATCTGAGTTCACATATAATTGAAACCATTGTAATTGTTTATCGTTAGCTTTCCCTTCAGCGACTTCATCTAATGAACAAGAAGCTAAAGTAGAAATCATTTGTGGAACTAAATATGAAGTTGAACCACAACCTTTAGCGATATCAACTTCACCACCTTCTGGATTACCTAATTTACATAAAGCTGTAGCACTAACGTAGAATGGAACATCTGTCTTATCACCTAACATAGTAGTCTTTAAATCGACATCCTTAACATCAACCAAAATATGTGGTTTGAAAAATATTCTGTGATAAGCATTATGATTTTCTCTATATGTAATTTCATCATCTGCACCAGATGAATAATAAGCCCAAGCTTGATTAGTTAGAATTTTTGAAGCTAATCTTTCAAAATCATAAAGATTTAAGACGGTACCTAATGGCGGCATATTATCTCTTAATTTTTGTTTGGTCATAATTTCATAAGGCGTTTCACCTGGAGCATAAGGTGGACAAATTAACTTTTTTGGCATTGGTTTACTTAATGGACCTAATTGATGTTCGATTGGAATATTTTTTTCAAGAGTACCTTTTGCATGTAATGGCATGAAGATTGCTGTAACATCTTTACCTGCATTAGCTTTAATGACATCTTCACCACCTGGATGATTGGCAATAAAGAAAGAGACATCATAGACGTAACCGTCAATTACCACCCAGCAGTCATCTGGCTTGTTATGTTTAGCGACTTCTGCTGGAGAGATAGGTTTCTTATTAGCAGCTGGGTTCGTACCATTATCATTAGAGATCAAAGAGTTTGTATTATTCTGTAATTGATTATTAGCATAATAAGCTAAAAATGATACAGATGATAATAAAATTAATGAATTACGTAAATTTTTAGAGGAATAATTGTTGTAATTGTTATGAGTTTTGGTTGATTGTAATTGAGATAATGTTACAGTTGAAGAAGATAGTTTCCTATTGTTAATTTTCTTTGAAATAAATTTCAAATTTTTACAATTACGTAAAAATGTTGAATTTTTTGAAATTGCTTGCATCTTTACTGAAAATTGTTTGTTGTGTTGAGAGTAGATAATGATAGGAAGAGAAAAGTACCGGATATTACAAGTTTGGAAATGTATATTTCATCACTCCTTTATATATAATTTTATTAAGTTTCTTCAAAATAGAAAGAATTGTAACTATGTGTTAATTACCTCATCTTACAAGATTTACAATAAATAATAGAGAAAACTTAGTCCGAAGATAGATTAGCTACTATTTGTTCTTCGAATTGTACAATTAACTTCATACTATATCAGCACATCCCACTTTCTCCAAAGCAAACACATAAATTGTGGATCTTGTTTACTAAAATATCAGCAAAATATGTACCACATAATTAAAAAGAACCCTTCTTCAACTTTTCCTACGACAACTATTTCATCTATTGAGAGTCTCAATAATTTCGAACCTTGCTAAGAGATGGGATGAGATGACTCTCTGTCTCAGTCTGGGTGTCTCTCCCACTGTTTTGTATTATTTAAACAATAGTTGTTCAAAACGGATGTGCAGCACTCCCAAGTCCCTTACGTCTTCCTTCTTCTTGTGTATGAAATTAACACTAACCAGGCTTGGTCCACCCTCCCACGTTAACCCAAAATGAAGAAGCTATTGGGAAAAATGTCAAATTGACGGAGTAGTCGATTGTCCCTTGAAGTGGATCCTTCCTTCTTCTAATTGTTCGTCATGCTATCCCCCCACAAATTTACGTTAAATTAGACGTATAATAATCACATTAAAATATTAACGATATTTCCATCCTTCCATCCCACGTCTTTGTCTCATATTCCCGGGAATACCGGTTACTGTCGTGGGATATACCTTTTTCCTGTCACTTCCGTTAGCCGCCGCGACGCGTCGTCTGATTGGCTGAGCTGGCAACAGGAATACCGAGACCGCGGTATCAATCAATAATTGTTGTAATTGTAATTGCTAGAAAACGGAACATCCGAAAATTGACAAATGTGTTAATATATTTATGGTATTGACAGATAACGTTAAAGATGGCTTCGGGTAAGGGCTTCTCTCTTGCTCCGATCCACTGTTCATTAGGTCATGAACACTTTCTCATTTATCTTGCGTATATTTATATCTATTATAGTCCCGTCATGCGGCTGAAACCCATGTTGCAATCTGCAAATTGTTAAAACAGTCCCTTGTTAAATTATAATCATTATTGAAATTTAGTATATATCTAATGAAATAATGAGTAAATATGCTTATTTAGATATATTATTATACAATAACACAACATGAGTTTGATTTTTTAGCTTGTTTATAAAACATTTTAGAACTGGCATTCAATGATTCGGATTTATCAACTAAATTATCTAATTTTTCACCTCTTTGTAAAACATTTTCAATTGTTTTGTGTAATACAATTTTAGTTTCATCTAATTCTTGTTGGACTTTCATAATTGCATCAGCTTGTGCAGGATCTTGATATTTTGTAATATAATTTGTTAATTCATTCATCTTTAATGAATCATTAGTAATACTAACATCCTTCCATGAATCTATTGGATGTGCAACTAAATATTCATCTAATATTTTATTTAATAAAGTATATGCAGGTCTAACAGGATATTCTTTGTCAGTAATTAAAACACCACATAATCCTTCAGAACGTGCGTAAACATGACCAACATAGTTACCTTCTTCAACACTTTGTCTTTGTCCAGATGATGTCCTCGTAGCTACAGTCTCGGCAAAAAATGTCATAAATTGTCCAACACTACTACGTTCAAAATATCCGAATTGTGATAAATCCTTAACTTCACTTAATTCTAATGCTTTTGTAGCATCACTACGAAATACACCAATATAATAAATCTTCATAATGCCTGCGTTTCAGTTCTTTTTTTCTTCCGTTACTTTATCTTATAATATTATATAGTATACCCAAAACACAGTTTCTTATATTCAGAAAGATTGTGTCCACGTCAAACGTTTATCGAATTACGTTCACATACACACCACCACCAGTAATCAAAAAAGACAATAACAAAGTATGTGAAAATTTATTTAAATGGAAATCGTCGCCCAATAACTTTTTCCTCTTCAAACGACAACAAACATCAACGGACACCGCGTTCTTCCTTATTTCACTACGTGTGCGCAACTAAGTATGGTAGCTATCCCTTTTCTATACAATTTCTCAGTCTCAATGAGACAGTTAGATATGGTGATGCCTCTCATCTAATGACTGTAATATTTATATTTATATATTATTATAGATATAAACGAGGACGATTTTCTACATATTAGTAGAAACAGCAGTCTCAGTAATACCATTAACAGAATCATAAATTCACAACAACGACATATTCAACGGAAGAATTTTCTTTGATCTCAAATGAAATGATTCTGAATGAAAGTAAAATGTTAAATAATGAAAATAATAATAATACCACATTTGATGAAATTACTATACCAGGTGATATAACATTATTTAGTCCACATATACCGAAACAGAATAAATGCGAAAAATTAGAGAAATCTAAAAACGATTTAACTGTTGCAGATACTTCGAATATTAGTGATACAATTGAAATAATGGAAGAAATTTTACCAAAAGTTATAACGCCGACTACTGATTTTCAAATGATTGATACAGAAGGTATAAGTTTAATGATACCTATTGATAAAAATACAAATATAAATACAAATGAAATAAATTCCAAGGATAGGAATTCATTAATTCATCATGAACAAATTGATTGGAATTCTCCTCCACTTAAGAAAATGACTAATGGGAATTGTGGGAATGAATTTAAGGACGCATTCCAATGTTTCATACAATCAAAACATAATGAAAGAGGTTCAGATTGTATAGATACTTTTAATAAGATACAAAATTGTTTAGCTAAATATGCAAAAGATTCAAGACTGTGAAAGAAAATCAACCACCTACCCGATAAACCAACAAAACGCTATGTTACACACATGCATAACTCAGAATACCCTTAAACTATTTCCCAACTAATGACTAATGAAACTAATAGCCTTATATATTTCTTATATAAAACCCTCATATACTATCAAAATATTTATTATACTTATAATAACACTTTTCTGTTTTACTCTTCCACCTCTTTCATTCTCGGAATATTTTTTAAATATTGATTTAGTTATTTACATGCACAAAAGGATATTTATATATATATATACGTGTGTGGGAACAATGAAATCATTTATAATTTCTTTCTAATAAACAGAACATATCGTATATTTCTTTACCGGTTAAATGATCTAATTTCTTGTCATCTCTTGTTCTAATACTATATTTATGTGAACTAACTTCATTTTCACCAATAATTATTAAATATGAATAATGTTTCATAATAGCGTCTTTGATTCTATAACCTAATGGTTCTGCTCTATCATCAATATCAACATTGAATCTGAAATTATTTAATGGAATTGGTTCAATCTCAGAATCGTCATTTTCTGTTTCAGTTTCACCCGCAAGTTGTTTCTTTAATTTTGTGCATGCTTCAACTTGTTTGATATCCTTTGTATTAATTGGAATTATCATTGCTTGATATGGATTTAGCCAAAAAGGCCATTTACCTTTATAATGATCGATTAACAATGCCAGGAATCTTTCGACAGAACCAAAGACAGCACGATGGATCATTATTGGGGTCTTGTAAGTGTTATCCTTATCTTTATATTTCAAATTAAATCTTAGAGGTAATTGGAAATCTAATTGAATTGTAGCAACTTGGTGAGATTTACCCGTATGATCAGGTACCATAATATCTAATTTTGGACCATAAAATGCACCATCACCTTCGTTCAATTGCCATTTCTTACCCGTCTTTTCCAAAACATTCTTAAGAACGCTTTCTGCATGATTCCACGTCTCTAAGTCACCTATATAATGATCTTGTGGCCTTGTTGATAAATTGATAGAGTATGTTGCTGTTGGATCATCATTAAATCTAAATACTTTACCATAACATAAATCGACTAATTTTAAACAATTTAAAATTTCTGACTCAACTTGTTCTTTAGTACAAAAAATATGACCATCATCCTGATGAAATTTTCTTACTCTAGTTAATCCAGACAATGCACCAGATGCTTCATTTCTATGTAATGGTGAAAAATCACTATATCTTAATGGTAATTCATTATATGAATGTTCAAATCGATTATATATCACACAATGTCCTGGACAATTCATGGGTTTTAAACCATACGTTTCCTTTGACGCATCGGTTCCTTCAACCTTAAACATATCATCTTTATAATTTTCCCAATGACCTGATTGTTCCCACAATGATTTCTTGAAAATTAGAGGAGTTATTACTTCTTGGTATCCAAATTTTATTCGACTTTGTTGTTGTTTCATAAATTGGATCAATTTGTTAAAGATTTTAGTACCATTAGGTAAGAAAAAAATTGAACCTGGAGAGATTGGATCAGTTAAATAAAGTTTCTGTTTATTTGAAATATCATAAGTTATTGATTGTTGTGGGTTTGTAGTATTCTTGATTGGTGTTTTGGTTGCAAACTGTCTTGAGATACGTGGAAATCGTGTCCAAACAAGACGTTCTGCAGTACCTATTGGTAACATTATATGGGATTTGTATTTCAGTTGACGTTAACACAGGTCAAATCTTTGTAGAGGCAACAAATCTTGTTTTTATGTTCCTCGAGATGTCAAAGTCTTCTCCCCTTAATACCTCGAGGGTCCGCCTTGTTGTTATACTTTTTGAAAGTTCGATACAAAATTACAATCTACATCACAGAACATTTTTTAGAAATATATGTATAAAAATAGCAATACACAATGAATCGTCAGTTTTGACCATTCGTATAAAATATTATCGTAAATATTATTACATAAATTATATAAAATTATATGTGTATGCTTAAGGAATTACCTTGACTGAAAGTTCTTAACCACGAACATAAGTGGCATCGATCTTTTCCAATGATTTTGGTAAATTCATGATCAATTTTCTTCTGTATGCTGTTTCATTATTCTTTTGAATTGGATTACCTTCTAAATATATAGTATCCAATTTTGTACAATTTTTCAATTCATCACCAATTTCTTCGAATCTTTGATCAATTTGATTAAATGAGGCCCAAATATCTGTTAAATCTTTTAGATGTCCCAAGTTTTCGATCTTGGTAATTTTATTTGATGTGATATCTAAAATTTTCAATTTAGTATTCTTCTCCAAATTTTCAATCTTACTGACATGATTATTTGAGATATACAATTCTTCCAAATTTAATAATTGGTCTAAACCTTCAATTTTTTTCAATCTATTACCTTGAATAGAAAGAATCTTCAATGAGGATAAATGATGTAAATTAATTAATCTTGGGATTGCATTTTTACCTAGCCAAATTTCTTCGATTTTATTTAAATTTTTAAACGAATCCTCATCGATAGATTGAATATTATTCCCACCTAATTCTAAATTTTTCAATTCAGTTAAGGTATTCAAATTTTCAATCTTCGAAATCTTGTTTTGAACAAAATACAAATTTTCCAATTTTGTTAAATTATCAATATTTTTAATATGTTTTATATTATTAAATGAAAGATCCAAACTTGTTAAATTGACCAGTTTATTTACATTACTTGAAATATGTTTTATTCTGTTATCATAAAGATCCACGTCAGTCATTGTTTCAACAGGTAATACTTCTAATTCACTAATACTTTGAATCAAATTTTGTCTCAGACATAAACTTTTCAAATGTTTAAACCTGAACAGGTTTAAATCTTCCAAAGATCTAATTTTCAATTGAATCAAATCGATAGAATCGGTATCGTCTGGTAGATCTTCAGTAAGTTCGGAATCGGCAGTTAAATATTCTAGATGTTCATCTGGAAGAACCACAGTTTCGACTTGTTTGGGTTCATCAGAGGGAGTCTCTATCTTTGTACTTTTTTCTGTATCGGACATCGAGTGGTTTGTTCAATGTTAAATAAATGTAATTGCTTAGTTACAAGGTGACTAGTTTGTAGTAATCGTAACTATGTACTACGTTACGTAAATTTCAGTGTGTTCTTAAAATAACCCTTTTTGCAAGAAAAATTTGTTCAGCGAAGAGAGTTAAACACCGTCTTGTTTTATATGGGGGGCATCCACTGGGAAAACAGGGGAAAAATTACAAACAGAGCAAGAAGAGATGGTAAAGAAGCTGGGGTAGGCTGGAAGAAGGTGACTACACAGAGAATATTGGCATTCGTAAGACCTACTGAAACTGTCTTTGTAAAATTAAAAGTGAAATGATATTATATTAACAAGTTTTTCTATATATGATATGTAATTATATGGTATTTTATGTAATTAAGTCCTAATAGTCTATGAGGCATCGGTTTCATTCTTAATATATTCAACGGTTTGATTTATAGTTTTTAGATCGTCTGCAATCTTATCTGGAATTTCAATACTGAATTCCTCTTCAACAGCAACGATAAATTCAACTAAATCTAGGGAGTCTAAACCTAAATCTTTTTGAAATGATGATTTCTCAGTAATTTCTTGTTGATCATTACTTGTTTTGTTGAATGTCTTCAAAACATCGATTATACGACTAGAAATAGCATTCCTGTCTAACGTACTTGGTGGTGAATAAAACCTGGTTGATATGTGTGTAGCAGTGATTGGGATAATATGGGATGTTGAATTGATTATTTGTCTCGTGGCAAGTAATCCGGTATAACGTGCAGCAACTGGTCTAAACATTCTCGCTTGATTATTCTGTAGATAAAATTATATTAGTTTATTGAGCTTGCAATACTTGTATCGAACTATTACTATATATATATATATCTATATGTATATACTGCTCTTGATATCAATAACTTGATCTGTATTACTAAGAACTCTTTCACAACTTATTATTGCTCATTCACTGTGGTAAACGCTCCACAGTTGTTCGACCGCACGACAATCGTTAAACGGAGCGTTTTCGAAAGTGAAAATTTCAGTGGGATCTGTAAGATGGACTGTATGACGTACGACATGATAATCGTTTGAATGTCGATTTTTTAAATAAGAGGGTACTCTGGAACATTATTTAGTGTATATCTACTATTGATAATATGTCCATTCATAACGTTTATATCACGTACTGAGTAGTTTTCCGGATTCACTGCCTATACCCATATTATTATCAATGTTTATATAATTACTTCAATGGATTGATCGGCAAATATTTGTCTCTTCTCCGATATCTTTTGTGCATACTCGCTCTCTTACTGGTACTGTGAGAAAAACTGAAAAATTTTTGATTGCAGATGGAACTGATGAGGCAAGAATCGATGAGCAAGGGTGGAAATTTAATTGTAATTTAAGCTTTAGTAATCAATTTAAATTGTGGTATTTGAACAAGATACTTTACATATGTTTGTAGCTCTCTAAAAGGAATCAAACGTTAACAATACCAAGATGTCTGATATCGAAGGTCAAGAAATCGATGCTAATATGCATGTACCACTACCAGTCTCAACTCAACAAACTGAAGA
>JAXQGP010000545.1:0-15401 GCA_037040125.1 Kazachstania sp. M6911
CGTTCCATAGTATCTCTTGGGTTAGCTTTATCTTTGATGAAAGCTTCAACAGTATCGTTAGTTCCATTAGCTTTTTGGGAACAAAAATTGATTCCGGCGTACATGATGTCGAAGTCGAAATTGGGAGTCAATGGACTCGACGGGAATTGAAAACTACTAGAATACCATCGATGCGAGGGCGATGTCCCAAATGCCCCCCCGGCCGCTAGCCGAGGACACCTTTTCTGCGATGCAGAATACCATGCACAATTATCGGGTGATATGTCAGTACTTCAGCAACCGACATGTTTTATTGATGATAATCACAACTCTACCAATTGCTAGCTCTCTCCTCTATCGCGATCAGGAAAACGTCTTCCCCTTGCGTCCCTTGCCTCGCCTGTGATAGAACGAAACGGGTGAGAGGCCCGAGGGCTAATCCTCGCATGTGGCCAGTCTCCGCATCGACAAAAATAAATAATAATAAGCGCAGACGAGAGGGAAATGGGAGGGCGAAAAGGAAATCAGAATCAGAAAAAGGATAAAAATAAACAAATGACAAAAACAAGTACGGAGGAAAGTTGACAACTCGGACCACATGTACTCGGAGTCAAATGCTTTGAATTTATCATGTTTCTTGGGCTAATTGGTATGTAAACCTGAGTAGAAGCTAGAGTTCTTTGGTCTATATGCAACAAACTCATTACTTGCATAGAAGGAGGTATTAATTCTGAGTGCGGAGCAGTCTGCGGGAAAAATGAACAACATCAACATAGAAAGAGGGTCTTTCGTTTTGAAAAAGGGGGCGCTAGCTTGCTAGCACCGGCTGTTTCGCATTTGCGCGGAGTGGGCTCGTTGGCCAGGGACGATCGTCATTAGCTCGCGATGACCCGACACGGAGATACAGTGGGATCTTAAAAGTTCTAGTGACGGAGTACTGGGCCTGCCGAGTTGCCTTTGACTAGCTAACGTGGGTACTCCGTATTAGAGGACCATTGCTCCGTAGGTTAGACTCGATTATGATTAGCGCGTTCCTCATGATGTCACTGTGTTTTATTTTAGCTCAGCATTTCATTGCATCAGAAGAGCTTGCTGACAGCAAACTATTCAAGTCAGCGCACAATGAAGGCTATGGAATCAATCGCTGACTTTCAGCTGGTGCTCTATGATTCGCGTGATTTATTCGGTTTAGCGAGCACTTGTACGAGCCTCTAACGTGTTAGCGTGGCATATAATAATAACAATTATAATTTAAGATATATGCACACTTTTTTCCAGAACATCAAGAAAGAAGTTATGTGTGAGAGGCAAAATATAGTAATCAAACAATTAAATATTATTTTTTTTCATATCTTTAATGATCCACGGAACATTAAATTTTAATCACGATTTTGTTACTTGAAATAATTGAATATCAATGCAGTCATCTCAAAACTCTGCATGAAGGAAGACGTTGGCTACCAAGACGATGTCCCATGACATTATGAAAATTTTAGCAGACAGTCCTTTTTCTCTTCAAATTTTTCTTTCTCTTTCTAATTGTTACCGATATCTTTACATAAACAATTTTGACGGATGACGGAACTTCTGAAACACGGAGACGGATTATCAGGAATTTCGGGATAATATAATCCATTTCAGGGGCCGGTGCGTCTTCTTCTTAGCAGAAAATTGATATACGTTATGGTAATATCATTTGTTAATTATTCCGTTTCCGTTTCCCGTTCTAATCGTTCCGTCTCTCATTTTGGTTGCCACGGAAAACAAATCTGACGAAAAAAAAATTGGAAACGAGAGAAAAGAAAGAATTTCTTTTCTTGTTTTTTTTTGCCGATGTGGGAATTGTTGATATTCTTATTTAAGGTACAGTTCCAGTTTCCAGGGAAGGAATGAGGAATAAACTTCTTCAATTAACTGATTTGTTTAATTATTTATTTTATTATTGATTACCGATATTTTGATAAAGATAACTATAATATCAATAAGAAAACTAAACAATCATTACATAATAATTAATATTTTCAGTATAATTTATATCTTAGTCCCTTATTTTTTGCTTTTTATCGGTCATTATGAATCCCTCCAATAAAGAGAATCAACAATTGCCGAATATTATGGGCTATATGCAAGAAAATCAATTACCACCAGTAAATAATTCATCAAATATGATAATTAATAATAGTAATAATAATAATAATTTGACGCCATCAAATGGATCAAATAATCATCAATTATCAACAATAATAGATGGTTATTCAAATGAGAATAATATGAATTCAGTTTCAAACACTAATAATGGTAATAATGCTCAACAACAAATTGCCCATATTAAGAGAAGAGTATCTAAAGCATGTGATCATTGTAGAAAGAGGAAAATTAAATGTGATGATATTGATCCATTAACTAATAGATGTACTAATTGTATTAAATATAATAGTGAATGTACATTTATTCATCATGATAATTTACATAAGAAGAAGAAAAAGAAATCAAGTAAACAAGGTTCAAAGAAAAACGATACAGATTCAGATAGATCAAGTGCTAACACTACTGTTAATAATACTACTGCAAATAACATCGACTCCTTAGTAGCTACTCCTGATATGCTTAGACTGTTCCCTGAAACTCCAGCTAATGGACATAATAATCAAAATTCATTATTATCAAGATCATCTTTATCTTATAATAACAGTGATTTAAGAAATGAGTCAAACAATCTGCCTATTGGGATCCCAATTAATAATACCAACAATCATAAAGTTAACTCACCTGCTCCTCAGGTAACTTATTCCCCAGATGTCATAAACCCAAATAATAATGTTAACACCAATAGTAAAAGATCGTCACCACAGGCGAAAACAGTCACACCTGTTGTCAGCGGGAACGATTCTATCATTACTAGAGTTGAACAAGTCGATAGAAAGGTTTCAATGGTAATAGATACTATGGCAAGATTTGAATGGTTAGTTGATAAATTGTCGAAGAAAGTTGACGATAGATTACCTTTAGCGTCAAATTTACCAAAGGCAGAACATAAACAATATTTCCCAATATTGTTAACTACTCAAAAATTAGAATGGGTTAAATCTTTAATAGCAAAGAATGAATCCAATATCGAATTTTTAAGACCAATCAAAGAATTTATGACTATCAATTTGAAATGGTACCTTTTACAAGGGAAACATTTAATTGAATCCCCAATGAATACTAATTTTATGGATCCACAAGAATTACAAATGCCTGCTAAGGAACATGCTAAAATTTTACTTGAAAATTTTAATACTATTATTAAATACCATTCAAGTATTATGCTTCAAGATGAAGCATTGAAACTATATGAGAAATATTACGAAAATGATAAAAATAAATTATCTTATGATGAACAACTAGTTTTAAATATTTGTCTGGCAATTAGTGCATATATTTTAATCTGTGATAAACATGAAATGTTTAAAGAACATCCAGAAAATGAACCAACACTTGAAGAATTGCATCATATTGAAAAAATGACTTTTAATAATGCAATGTATTATTATCACAAATTAGTATTATTTTCAGCTGGTGCAACTGCAATTACTGGGTTATTACTATTATTCTATTATCTAACTTTCCGTTACAATTCAGAATTAGCATTAGATGCACTAGCGCTGGCGATTAGATATGCATATGATATGAATCTGAATATGAATTTCCATTATAAATCTTTAGCACCAAATGATGTTATTAAACATAGAACATTATGGTGGTACAGTTTTTACTTCGATAAAATGGTTTCATTAATCTTATCAAAACCTGCTACAATTAAAGAAGATGATATGGATATATTGGCTAATGACGTTTATTTCGAAACTATCAAATATTATCAATTACCAAAACATTTTAAGAATAATTCTGCCGAACTTGATAAGATCACTAATTTAAATGAGGCTTTATCGGCTATCATAAATTATAGTGAGCATTTCCCATTCTTTGTATCGTTTTATTCCACAAAATTAATCACAATTGAGAGTCAATTGGCATCAGTATGCTTCTCTATTAGAAGCACACTCGATAATTCATTCGATGAAATCGTTCAAAAAATGTTAGACATAAGAGCAGATTTAGCTACTTGGAGAGATAGTCTACATCCATCCATGAGATTGGAGAGTCATACCCAATATTTAAAGATGCTTTATGCACAATCACCTTCAAAGAGTTCTAGGTTAGGTTTAGAAGTATCTTGTTCTCAAGTTATTAAATGTCATTTACATTATCTATATCTGGATATTACCTTAAGCTCTTTCGCCATATCATTCCTTCTAGACAATACAGATTGTTTCACAACTTCAACACAGTCTATCCCAGACGTATTCCATTCATTCTGTAGAACAATCAAATTAGACAGTGTCCAAATTTGTGAAGTATTCCAGAGGGTTAAATTTAGACCATACCTTTACCCAGAAATATTAAATTATGTGTTAACTGGTATGTACTCGCTAATATTCCATATCTCCAAATTTATTGGTGATCCAAAGGAGATAGATATTCATGACTTAATTTCTTTATTGATTAAAGCACACACTCATATAATTAATGGTAATACTAATGTGATTCCAACAACGAATGTCAAGGAAAATACAGCTATTTTCTACGTTACTTTTTTCTTGAGAAATATTATTAAAAGATACAAGGAGATCAATCCAAATGCAAATAGAGAAGCATTCGATTATTCGAAATACGATGAAATGCTAAGAATTTTGATCAAGGATATGCAAGAGAAAAAAGCTGATTTGGTTGAATCCTTATACAAACAAAACAAATTAAATGATGAATATCAAAACACCAACGTTTGGGCTGATTTCAGACTTCATGATAGAGATGAAATTATTGATTATTCTGCTCCTGAAATCAAGGTTGACATATTTGGAATGTTTAGCACTTTAACACCATCATTATTAGAAACCTTGGATTCTGCGGCTCCATTCGAGTCTGTATTTTCTGATGCAGAAATGGCAAGTCAAAACGATCCATCTTTATATACATCCATTAAATTACCACAAGCGCTGTTGTTTTCTATTCACTCGAATGGTGAAGTGGAAGAAGGCTACAAACAAGAACAATTAGATAAATTAGGAAATATGAAGAACACAGCTGCATTCTGTAGAGAATTACCTCTTGGTACCCTACTTTTCGATAGAGATATTTTATTCATGAAATATTTGAATAAAGAAAGGAAAAATAAGATCTCATATTAGAATGACTTCTCCCATCTCCATTAATGAGTCGTTAACCTGTTTAGTTCTCTCTGAAAATCATTTTTTCGTTGTAATTATATGCATATTTGATTTATTTATTTTCTATTGCCTCTATCTTAAATCGAGAGCAATTCATTTATAAAAATATTTCTCTTAAATAATCTAAATATTTAATATCAATATTTTGATCTTTTTCAATTATCGATTTAATAAGTTCCTCAATCTTGTCCCTACAAACTTCCTCTGTAAGTTTCGATGGATCATCCAGACCTTCCGCTTTAGCTTCCTCGACCCACTTCTTCAATACACGTCTTAATTCCTTATTACCTTCATTTATTTCTGTGATACTCAATTTAGCTTTCTTTAGAAGTGCTTCATCCTCTTTCAAACTTTCTAGTTCAATAGCCTTTCTCTTAGCCATTTTGATAATCTTTTGTGGAAATTTCACCACTTCTGCAACATGAATACCGAAAGATTGATCAGAAATACCTGGTTCGACTTTATATAACAATGTTATTTCATCTTTGTCCAATTGCATAGTTGGTTTATCTTCGATATGTGCAACCACATGTAAATTCTTAACATTGGTTAATTGTTCAGACATTGTGGTTAATTCATGGAAATGAGTAGCAAATAAGGTGAAACAGCCAATATTTTTAGCAATATGTTCAGCGATAGACCATGCCAGACCAAAACCATCGTAGGTACTTGTACCTCTACCTAATTCATCAATGATAATTAACGAATTTTCAGTTGCATTTTTCAAAATAGAAGAAGTTTCAAGCATTTCAACCATAAATGTAGAGACACCCTTTAATTGGGAATCACCAGCACCGACTCTACATAGAATTGCATCGACAACAGCAATATCTGCTTCTTCACATGGAACGAAACATCCAATTTGTGCTAACAATGATATAACACCAACCTGTCTAATATATGTAGATTTACCACCCATATTAGGACCTGTAATAATTAAGAAATCTGAGGAGCCCTTCTCAAGATGAACGTCATTAGAGATGAAGTTTAAATCATCTTGCATCTCCAACACAGGATGTCTCGATCCTACTAATCTGGTTTTTCTTTCGGAATTCATTGAGTACATAGTAGGTCTAATATACGGTATTGGCGCATATGATGAAATGTGTGCAAATGATACGATGACATCAAGATGAGCTAAAACTAGAGATATCTTCTCCATAACTGGTGTATATGTAACTGTAATACTAACGATTTCCTTAACTAATGATGACTGAAGTTTCTCATACTCTTTTTCTAATGATGAAGCTGTCTTGGCAATATCCTTCAGTTCCTTAGTACTGAAAAAAATACCTGCTTTAACAGTTGATAGCTCAACATACTCTTTGTGTTTACGTAACTCCTTGGCATCATTACGTGTTAATCTTAAACACCACCCATGTAAATGATGATTTTCTAACTTTAGTTTCTTATCTGGATCAAAACCTAGATTATCTGCAGCTTCTAAATGTATTTCCTTGATTCTTTCTTTCGCTTCATCTAACTTAACTTTAATATCGGCCAAATCCTCATTAAACTCGACCCTGATCATAAATTCATTATTTTCTTCGTAAGCATCAAGATCTACTGTTGTTTCAACCATCTCTTGCAGTTTAACTAAAGGATCTAAATGGGCTGACAATGGTTCTAACCAGGTTTTGTTAACCAATTCACGCAACTCAGTACTCATCCCATTATCATTATCATCGATATAACCTTGGAACAATTGACTTATATCCGGTATTCTTCTTGTGAACTGATATATTTTCAATACATCCTCTAGTGTACCGTTCTTATTTAATCTTTTAGTTAAATTTCTGACATCAGGAATTAGTGGCAGGAAATCAGATTGCAGTACTTGTCTTAGTTCTAATTGGTCTATCATGTACTCTACTAAATCATGACGTTCGTGGATACCTTCAATACCTGTCAATGGTTGCTTTAACCATTCATTCAATAATCTAACACCAGCATTTGTCTTACAATTATTTAGTAATTGGAATAATGACGTAATCTTACCCTTGTTTGAAGCATTGAATAGACTTGTAGCTGAAGAAGGTCCGAAAGGTTGAACTGGACCTTGAGAATATAGATTCAAAGCCTTAATTGCACTTGCATCTAACTTCATAAATTCCTTTAAGGAGTGCTCAATCAATTCAAAATTACCTAAGTACTCTTGATTGTTCAATAATTGCAAATAGTTTATTAAAGCATGACATGCACCCATGGATAAATTTGAATATTTTTGTGGTAGAGATAAGGCTAGTTCATTATCAATAAGTTTTGCTAAATCTAATTCGACATCCTTCTCCATAAATTGGGAGCTTTTAACTAAACTTACTACACAATCACAACGATCTATGACACTCGTTATCTTTTTCATTTCATTTTTGGCAGAATCAACGTTTGTATAATCTTGTACTAGACATTCTTTAACACCCAATTGGATTAAGAAACTTTCTAAGTTAGAATAGACTTCATTATCTACGATATCTAACATCCCAATCTTTAATGTTGTAGTATCTACAAATGCAATACCTAGTGTACTATTACCATCCTTTGAATTCAATTGGATTTTCAAACTTGCAATAACAATAGATGTATTAATTGCAACATTTAACAAATCATTTACTTGTTCAATATTACCAGGAGAGGCATTCTTTAATAGTCTCCAATTTTTATCATATATTTCAACTTTGTAACCATTATCCAACAAACAAAATTTCAAAAGGTTGGCTAAAATTTGTGGAGATATTGTGACGTACTGGCATGGTTCTGTAAAACTCTTAGCAGTCAATTGATCTACATTACAATTCTTTAAAACCGAGTTAGTGTGGTATATAGATTCTGCAACAAAGATGGCATCATTACCAACGACTGTATAGTAATCACCTCTATCAACGATTCTAATAGTAGATTGTGCTTTATCAGGTAATGCAACAAATTTCCTATAGAATCCTCTTTCTTCTGAAACATCGGAAAATTTCAATTCTGGTCTAGTAGCAGACATTTTGGTTCTCTTCTCTTGGATGTACTTGTAGTTTTGAACAATGTAAATAACGTGCTATTGATAAAGGTATAATTTATATTCTAAGTTTCTTATTTTCAACAAGATGAACCAATTTGATCTCACCTGAAAAATTATTCGTTATTATTGGTTTTCGCGTAACGCATACTAATTTAATCCACCCGCACAACGCGTCACAGTAAATCATTGATGAAAAATGTCAACAAGACAAAATTCTACTAATCTCATCGCAAGAATAAATATATCAATTTTTTATAAATAGTTATTTCTGTATCTAAAAATTTCTAGCTACTATTAGATAAATATATATCATATTGTACATCTATATTCCGCCACATTAATCGGTTAAAATTACTGAACAGGAACGTTATTGAAATTTAACCTTTCATGTTCTTTTAATCGTTTCTTCAACCTCTTAACATAATATCTTAAATCATCAATATATTTCTTTTGGTCATCGCATTGCTGACCTAAAGTTTCGAGATTGTTATTTAAAATGTTATTTGTACCTTCAGTCCTAATGAATCTGGAGATCATTTGATCCATGAATTTCCCAACTGCAATCTCCTGATAAAATTGATGAAGTTGTGTTTCGATTTTCTGGAAATGAGTTTCACTAATACCATCATCGAATTGCAATAGAAATCCCAAATTTAGTTTACTGATTAGAGATTCTAATAGAATATTATAGTCAAATACAATATCCTTATCAACATAATTACTGAAAGAATTCATAAATTGTGACATAAATTGTAGAGATTCATTTTTTTGACAGTCTAACAATTGTACTTTGGTTGTTAAAAGTTGTATTTCATTTCTAATATTAGCGACTTTCTGTTTTTCATTTTTATATTTATTGATAGTTTCTAAATTCCTTTGTTCCAATAAATCACTTTTCTCTTTATGTTCTTCGATGCATTCTTCCAATTTATTCATTTTTCTTTCGAACTGAGATTTTACAGATTTATAAACTTTATCTTCCAACTGATCTTTAGAATTTTTAATTTCTGTAGTCAATTGGCGGTTATTTTCTTTTAAATCTTGATTTTCTTGTTGTAACTGAATGCTGTGTTTTCTCCAAGTTGGACCATTTTTGACAATTTCCACCAATTTATTAAAATCTGGATTCTTTATAGTTTTATGAATGTTACTGGGATCTTCATTGGGACATGCTTCCTTATTACATATATCTAATAGAATGTCCAAAATGTCAACATATTGTTTGTACTTGTTGGCTAATTTTGTTTGAGATTGAACACTTTGTTCAAATTGTGCTTGTATTTTTGAGTTTTCCGTTTTTAATGAATCGATTTTCTGAACTAAGTCTAAATTTTCTTCCTGTAAAGTATTAATTTTAATCTGATTATTATCCCACATTATTTTAATTTGTCTCATTAAGGAATTGAGATCAGTATTATTTTCTTTTGATAACGTACCAATGTTCAACGATTCATAAAAATTATAAAAATTAGAATAGGTGTCAGTTAATTGGGTACTATAATAGTTATTTGAATTGGAGTTACGAACATGGTTATTCAATTCGGAGGCTATCTTAATATCGTTTGTAATTGGGGTTAAAGGCGTTTCCTTAATCATGGGATTCATGCCTTCAATGCTATTCATTTCAAAACGTGCTGATGATATATATGATTCATTTGAATCCTTGTCAAGGGATTCAATTAAGTTTGGGGAATACTTGTAATCTTTGTCGTATTCATCAGTTAAGAAATTCGCTCTTTGAGTACCTTTATTACTTAATGAAGAAGATGCTGAATTCAATCGTTTTTTTCTATCTCTATGAAAAAATTCAGACATCCGACCCATAAATGAACGATGTGAATTATTAATTTCAGATTTCTCATCAGATTTACAACTCACCCTTGAGCCACCCCTAAAGAAACTAGCGGTTCTTGACAAGGAAGACTTATTATCTTCACTATCGCTAAAGTTCTTGTCGTCAGAAGAGGTTATTTCCAGGTCTGTATGTATATAATAATCATTCATATCTGGAACTTTCACACTTTCCTGTTGACTGTCCTCATCGCTGTCATTAGCGATTACGTCTAGAGGTTTCCTATCCTTACGATGCATATTAATTTCGTAAAACAATATATATATCTGCACTTGTTTAATTGAATTCTACCAACTGTTTCCCAATCACATTAGATTTAACAATGATTTTTCTCTATCTTTTTTTAAATATTTATTTACTGACACAAATTACTGACACTTCGAGAGGCCAAAAAAAAAAAAAGGTTGCGCTAAGAAATATCATATAATTGATACTAAATGAATGAATAAATGGAATTATATTAATTTTAATTTAAATAATAAAATATAAACATCTCTATATGTAAATGTACATTTTAAAATATTATGCCGATGCAAAAGATGCCAATTAATGGCCTCAATATGATAGTTTTTTCTTTCTTTACTTATTTACACTGGAGAATCTAAATTTATTGTCTTACCTACACCATAAGCGAAGAATTGACCAAAAATTACGAAATCCATTATTAAAGTACCTGAACTACCTAATAACCATGATGAATTAACCATTAAATAAGTTGGATCTGAAGATATTACAACTACAGATAAAATAAATGTAATATTACCAATACATGCAAATAAAAAGAATAAAAATGAAATACCTTCACATGATTTTCTTCTAAAATTTAATAAAATTTGTGGAATTCTGGAACCTAAATATAATGCAGCACTTAAATAACCAAATAATTGTGCTAAAATATTAACTTCAACTGGATTTTCATCAATTGGTGGTTTTTCAGGTATACCATTTGACATTTTATTACAATATGTGATATACCATGATATGAACCCAGCTAATACAACACATATCACAATAAAGAAATTATAAAGATTATTTGATTGAATTAACTTATCTTGTTCTTCTTCTATTTGTATTAAAGTATCAATTGCTTGTGTTCTTGAATCCTCATCGACATTTAATAAAGTATTAGCTTGACCATTTGTACTATTTAATAAAGGTTGACGTTCATTGAAAACATCTTGTAAAACATTTTCATTCATTGGATTAGCAGGAGATAAATGAATTGGATCAACTTTCTTTTCATTGTCATACCAAAGACATTGACCCCAAAGAATAATATCTGCTACGGTATAATATGCAGCTAAAATAATCATTGTAAATAATAAATGTTGCATCATTGCACCTAATAAATTAAAGACATCACCAGCTAACCATAAAACAACGAATAAAAGGGATAAACCTTCTGCAGATTTTCTATAAAAATTTTCATATATTTGTGGTACGAAAACGATTACCCAACATGCAATTGATATTGAGCCAAATATACCACTTAAATTTTCTCTTGTGAATTCAATCGGCACTAAATACATTTCTTCTGTATATGTATATATGTTTGTTTGTTCTATGTTTGATTTTATATTTATTTGAATGAACCAAAATAGTTAAATCCACACGTAACTGAATAGATATTAATAAACTTGTCTTGTTTATATATGTAAACTATATTGAACCCTTAAACAATAGATATATTCTGTTACAAGTATCAATACAATATGGTTTTTTGACTCATTCTCTGACTGAATAGTTCTAATTGCGATAGATAGAGATAGCTGCTATTTGCTTATTAAACGTTCAAGTGAAACTTTCCCTTTCAATTTTTTCAAATTTCAATTGCACGCGGACTGAAAATTTTTAATGAGACCATTTCCCGTTTCAGTTCCCGCTCGCGGACCGTAGGCAGAAGACGGTCTGGTCTGTCCGCAGGCTGCACGAATCTTTCGGTTTTTTACCGGCGGAATTTTCAATTTAGCGGCTCTGTCAGCCCACCGTTCCAGAGAGAGATACGCCAGTGAAACAAATCCCACTGGATTCAGTTCAGTTGCGTGAATAAGTCAAATTAAGTGATCGACCACTTGAATTCGAGTTTCCCATGATGGTTTTGGTTTCTTTTGATATTTATTTATTTATTTTATCTAATGCTATCTATACAAATGATTATATATCCTTCTGTTCTGTCTTGGAAGGTTGACCCATCTTTGCTGCAGCTGGGATCTCTCTTTCGGAGTCCTCATCTTCATCATCTTCATCACTTAATGGCATATCACATAATGCTGTAATACCTAATTTTCTTTGTGGTAGAACTTCTTCAAATGCTTCCTTCCAATCCTTAGTATCAAAATATTTTAACATTAATTGTATAACATGTGTTGTTGTTAATACTTGTCTACCATCAATTTTAATAAATGCATCAATTGGTAATTTTTTAACTGGTATACCTAAATTTTTGGCTTTATTTAAACATAATTCTTTATGTCTATTCTTATCGACTATACCACCAACAATATATGTCATACCAGGTTCAATAGTATCTAAAGTTTCATCAGTATCTGCACTTAAATAAATCATTTTAGATTTATCACCTTCAGTAATCATTTTCTCATCTGAAACAAATTTAAAATTTGGCCAAGTTTCATGAAGACTATCAGCTAAACCAACTTTAAATCTATGTTCTAACCTTTTATTAAAACTAGTAACATACATATCAGCAAAATGATTAGCTCTATTATTTGCAGAATAAGCTCTTGTCAACTGATTAGATAAACTTAAAATTTCTTTATCATTCATTAAATCATCAAATCCACAATCTAATAAAATTGTAAAATTACCTGCAATTTGATTAACATTCTTACGTGGTTCTCTAACATATTCAGCAGGAATAGGTTCACCACGATCTTTATAACCTTGAATAATTGCTCTACGATTCATCTTTTGTCTCTTTCTCTTCTCACGACGTTTAGATAAATATTCATCCTTATGTAATTCAAATTGTTTCTTTCTCCATTGTTTCTTCCATTGTGATTTAGATACTCCTGGTGGCGGTGGTGGTGCATCATCACCAATACGTCTCTTATGTGGGATTGTAGAAACAGGCGTAGTCTCCTTGGATACAGTTTCCTCAGACATCTTTATGTTCTGTTTGATTTAAAATAGCAAGTTTTATTTAATAAAATAGGTATCTCGATACTTGTATATTCGATGAGATGAGCATCTATCTATTTTGTATAGCTTATTTGTGTTGTGCGGTGTACTAAAGAGAGAAAAATTTTCAGTTTCGCTGAGTATGAATGTAGTAAAGTAACGGTTGTACGATAGGTTGTATAAGAACATGAACCAGATAACAATTAAATGGATCAATTGAATTGTAGGAATCAGTACTATGAATACGAATCATATTAGCTACCAATAATATGGTTTTAACGCTACGGTTTGGGTGTAAGTATCTATCTATATATATATATATATATTATGCGTTTCCGCGTGGGGTTCATTGCAAGACCCAATCCAAAATGGGTAGAGATACTCAGATCATATATGATAAGTTACCATACAAGTTCATTAGCCAAATATCTCAAAGCAGAGATCAGTTATGCTGTAAGTTAGTCATTTGTAGTTGTGTCTTACCATGTTATATTATGCTATGTGCAGATGTAGTTGTAGTTCGCGTTCTCTGTTTTTTATGCGAACGGAACGGAAATTTCACCAATTTTTCTGTTTGGTGTGTGTAACCGTGAAATAATAATTTCTTGCAATGCGTAAACGCCAAATATATTTCAGAACACCAAACTACAAACACTGATACATGATCATGATCTTCTAGAAATAGAGACGTGCTGAGCTTACACAATGTCAAAGATCGGGTTGAAGAAATTGGAATTACCATGGGTAGAAAAATATCGTCCTCATTTATTAAAGGATATCGTAGGTAATGAAGAAACTATTGATAGATTAAAACAGATTGCCATTGATGGTAATATGCCAAATATGATTATTTCTGGTTTACCTGGTATAGGTAAAACCACCTCCGTATTATGTTTAGCTCATGAATTACTTGGTAAATCATATTCAGAAGCTGTTTTGGAATTGAATGCGAGTGATGATAGAGGTATTGATGTAGTAAGGAATCAAATTAAACATTTTGCTCAGAAAAAATGTCATTTACCACAGGGGAAACATAAGATTGTTATATTAGATGAAGCTGATTCAATGACTGCAGGTGCACAACAAGCATTGAGACGTACAATGGAATTATATTCAAATACAACACGTTTTGCATTTGCTTGTAATCAATCAAATAAAATTATTGAACCATTACAAAGTAGATGCGCAATTTTACGTTATTCAAAATTATCTGATGAACAAGTATTAAAAAGATTACTGGAAATTATTAAAGCAGAAAATGTTCAATATACAAATGATGGTTTAGAAGCAATTATTTTCACTGCAGAAGGTGATATGAGACAAGCAATTAATAATTTACAAAGTTGTGTCGCTGGTCATACTTTAGTTAATGGTGATAATGTTTTCAAAATCGTTGATTCTCCACATCCTTTAGTCGTTAAAAAAATGTTAATGGCTCCAACTTTAGATCAATCAATTAATCATTTAAGAGATGATCTTTGGGGTAAAGGTTATTCTGCTGTAGATATCGTTACTACTTCATTTAGAGTAACGAAAACTTTATACGAATTAAAAGAACCTAAAAGATTAGAAATGATTAAAGAAATAGGGATAACGCATATGAGAATCTTAGAAGGTGTAGGCACATATTTACAATTAGCTAGTATGTTAGCTAAGATTCACAAATTGAACTCTTAAAGTGAATGAAAGAAAAAAAATATCACGAATATGAAGGTTCAATTAATATAGCATAGACCATACATAACATTATATAATTTAAACGAAAAATACGTACAAAAAATATTACATGAACTTTTTCTTAAAATTTTTATTTCTATAGTTTGACAGTTGCAGAGTTGTTACAACTTTGACCGAAAAATATACATGTTATTACAACAAGAAATATATAAACAAATGTATTTGTAAATTACAAAACCGCCATCATATTAACTTACAAAACAAGTCGAATCACATGGAATGAATAGTAATGCTCAGGTAACGCCATCTCAACGTGCGGTAATAGAATACCCTTATTCACCGTCAAGCACAATAAAAGTAATAGCAGGTCCAGGTTCAGGTAAAACATTTACATTATTACAAAAAGTACATCATTTAATTAAACATGAAAATATTGTACCTCAAGAAATATTAATTCTATCACTAACAAACAAAG
>JAXQGP010000546.1:0-15541 GCA_037040125.1 Kazachstania sp. M6911
ATAAAATATTAAACACAATAATTATAAATGGATAGGCTTCTATGACGACATTCAGATATGATGCTCATGAATGTGAACCTCCACTTATATAATAATAAATGTCAATCAAGATAACAGTGTTACAACCTTTTCAAGTTACAAAGCCAGCATATCAACTAATGAAGCCAGCACATTTTAGTAGTTATACATCATACTATGATGTTCTAATAAGTACTGTAGCAAATGCAGTATTTGGTTAAAAAAAATTCCCTATCGACAGAAAGCGGTGGCAGCTATTAACATTAAACCTACTCTACTTGACAAAGATCTTCATTCACGAAACAGTCATTTAATACGGTAATTATATTTCCTAAAACGGAAATTTGTACGATCGGTGGTTTAGGGTGTGGTTTGTGGTTTTTCTAGGTGGTTGGGTGATTTGGGGTGGGGTTTTGGTAAGAAATTTCCCAAAAATGGGGTGGGGTTCCAATTTACCAAAACCCCAAACCAGCCTTACCAGTAGGTTTTGCTGTTAGATATCTAGTGCTATTAGTAATGTGATCATCAGTAATAGATGACAATTATATTTAGTATCAAGGTTGTATCAGTGTCTTTATCCCGCGGATAATATGTCACTGATTATAACAATTTGCTGGTAATCTATGGTTGTATATTGATAAATGTATCGAGCAAATTTGCAACAGTTAGTATACTAACAGTTATCAAGCTAGTATGTATAGCATATAGTCTTGGCAAGTTTATAAACAAACGCCTTGGGTGTCTCTCTTTTCTTGATCTGGTGGAAAATCACTGTGTACGAGAAGCATTGTATGTAGTCCAGGTCCAGTAATTCTCCGAGAATAAGTAAGTAACAATTCATATATGTCAAAAGAGTCGATTCAATCTACAAACATCAACTACAAGAATACATCAATTAGTTAAGATTGGCGTATAGTGTACTGTACCTTGATACGCATATGACAATACTGAAAACAACAACTACATTACTTAAATGTTTCTGTCTATTACATCAAGTTCATGTTCATTTATATGAATTTACACAAACAAGAGGTGAATCAATGCTACCAACATTATCTGCACAAAATGATTTTGTTCATGTTTTAAAACATAAAAAATTAATTCATACAATAGGTGGTTCAAGAGGTTTACGTATAGGTGATTGTATAGTATTAATGAAACCACATGATTCATCACAACGTGTATGTAAACGAATTACTGGGTTACCTGGAGATATTATTCAAGTTGATCCAAGTTATGATAATGATTTTGAAAATTCATTTATTAAAATACCGAAGGGTCATGTGTGGGTAACAGGTGATAATCTATCATATTCTTTAGATTCGAGATCATATAGTGTAGTTCCAATGGGTTTAATTATCGGGAAAGTTGTTGCTGCAAATGATTTTAATTCAAATTGGTATAGAAAGGATACGATAACGAATAAAATTAATTTCTTTGGTTATAGAAAGATTAAAAATAATTATACAGATTGTAAATAATAAATATGTGCTGTTGTTGTTGTTTTTTGATTTAATATTAGAAAATTTTATATGTATATGAAGTTATTTTTTTTTATTTTATTTATGTATAGATTATATCGAAATATTTCACAAAGATTAAATTCTTTGAGTGAAATTTCTTAGAAATTTAGTACCTAATACTAATCCTACTGGTGCAACAATTGCTAAACAGTTAATTGTTTCAAATATACCAGTACCTAAATAATAAGAAACGAAAATGAATTCACAACCGATAATTGAACCAATGAAACCTAAAAATGGTAAGAAATCTTTACCAGATGGCATATTTGAGAAAGAAATAGCATCGAAATTGATCCAATACATGTATAAGAACATATTAACCATTAAGACAATAACAGCAAATAATAAAGAAATTGTTGGATCAGCAGTATTTGGATCAGCTGGGAAAGTATGTGCTAATTCTTCTTGTTTACCGTATCTTAATGGCATTTCAAAATCATCTTTGTATAATTTTTTAGTTAGACTAGTAAATTCTAAATGGAATGCTGGGAATGCTAAATTAATTTCTTTTCTAGCTAAATTTTTCTTTTCATTAGCAATAATTAAAGTAGCTGTAATTTCATTAGATTCTGAACCTTGAGATAAAGCATAATGTAATATAGATTTTGGTAAAGTTGATAAATCAATTTTGAAACTTACTAATTTAATTTTATTATTTTTTGATGAATCCTTAATCTTTGGAATAATTGGTATTTCAATATTTCTACTTGGAATACCAACTAATAAAGATAATTGTTCTGGAATTTCTTTTGATTTAGATTTAGATAAATCTAATTTAAATTTGAAACCAACAATTTCATTAGTATCCTTAATTTGAAATGGCGCTAATTCAGCATTTCTATAAACATCATCAAATTCTGGTAAATTAAAATCTTCTCTAGTTTCATCTTGGAATGATAATTTAGCATCCTTAATAATAAAAGCTGATGCACAACTAATTGCTGTAGTTAACAAAGTAACACTTTTCAATAATCTCATCTTTGGTAATAATAAGTTTGCTTTATTCTTATTCAATTGATAATAATAACAAAAAATACAAATATCAAAGTTTAATTAAATAACTAATATATTAAAAGAACAATAGTAATTAATAAAATAAATATATATTTTAAGAATTTTGTATATATATAAAATTGTATCAAAAGCAATAACACGTAAATACATAATTTAGTAAAGAGATATACGTAGTCTTAATCTGTTTTCTGTTCCAAAAATTTCAAAACTGCAAGATCCTTTAATTATTATTAACGTGTACACCTTTCTCATCATCATCATCTTTAATTTGAAAAAGTGACACGTTAACAATTAGACCAGTGAAGATACACCGCGCGCGTTGTGACAATAAACGGTTTTTGGTGTTTTGTTTTTCTTAACAGAAAGCCGTACACACATAACGTAGTTTCGTAAAAAATTAGGGTGTAGAAATATATTATAAGAACCCTACTTTTTGTTTCAGCAATGACATTATGACAGTTTACCGTTCGTTAATTATATTGAAATGAATGAATGAATGAAAATAAGTTTATAAATTATAAGCAATGGAATATGAATAAATGTAATTTTGTTTTTTTAGTCATAGTTACTCTTCTAATAATGGAATAATAGGTTCATCAATAATTTCTGATCCTGTTATATTACTATCTTGAATATCATTAATTGGTATAACTTGAGAAACATTTCTTGTTGTATCAGTTATAATATTTGAATTTTGAATATTTGAGTTTTTTTGTAAATTATATGCCATTAATTCTAAATATTTTCTTAATTTTTTATCTGTTTTATAATAAACAAATTGTCCACTTTTAAATGTAATATTACTAATAAAACCAAATATTACAACACCAATTGCAAAAATAAAACTTGTTGATAATAAAGGAATTATTAAAAATGATGAAATAAAACCAAATATTATAAAAAATGACATATAAATGAAAAAATAACTTGTTGCCATTGAAAATAATGTCATTAAAAATAATATTAATGGTAAAATTGTTCCAATTAAAAGACTTGAATAAAATAATGTGCTATATGGATTTCTTCTATATCTAATTTGTAATCTTAAATAATTTAATCTTAATAATTTTTTAATTTGTTGTGTTTGATGTTTAAAAATATCTCTTAAAGAAAATGTTTTAGGTGGAATTGGATTATTAAAATCAAAATTTTCTCTACCAATAACTTCAGTACTATATTAAAATAAAAAATAAGTGATTCAATGATAAATTTTATTTAATCAGTTGCACAATTAATAGTATATGAATATTTTCTTTCTTTCTTGGTGATTGTTCTACCATTACATTCTTAAAATGTGAGTTGTTGTTTGAACTTTGTCAGCGGATAGGTAATCATATAGATTACCATATCCTGAACTATTTTCGTTGTATTTCTTAGCATATGACTGTGTGACATTTTCCACTATACGAACATTTTGGCGCCAAGTGGAAAACAGTAAATGTATGCGACGCGATGAATGAATACCACAAAAACTAGGAAAAACAGTTCAAAAATTAACCACAGATATAAAGAACTTTCGAACGTTCAAAAAAGAAAAGAAATTCATATCTCATTAATGTCAATACAACAATTATTAAATAATATAAACCAAAAAATAGGATAGTTGTTAGTAAAAAAAAAGAAAGTAGAGCGTTTAAAAAAAATATAACGAAAAGCCTTAACATACCTTAAGAATCCAGCAAATTTTGGGAACCAGAAATTTAAATATAATAAAGTAAACCAAAAATTTTCATAAATAATAATTTCAATTTTTTCTAATATTACTCCAGTTTTAATAAATATTGCAAACCAATATTTTTGTAATTTTGAATTAAATGAGAAAATTTTATTACCTGTAGTAATTGTTTTATCACCAATTTTCATAATATTATTAGAATTTTTTGAAAAATTATTTTCATTATTTTTATTTTGATTAATTGTTGATTCATTATTTAATGCAAAATTTAAAATTACTTTATCTAAATCATCTTTAGTTAAATCAATTGTTCTACAAGAATCCATTAAAATATTTAATTTATCATTTGACGATTCTAAAATTGGATCTAATTTATTAATTTTATTTAAAGTATTTGTCTTTTCTTGTATTGATTTATTTTCGTTTTCAATATTAATTTTCTTATTTTCTTTATCAAAATTTATTAAATCATTATTTGTAAAATATTCAGATTTATCAATTGTTTTAAAATGTTTATTATTATTAATTTTTTTATTTTGTGGAATAAATGAAATATCTAAAGAATCTAATGGACTATCAATCATTATATCTGTATCGTTTAAATTATTATTATTTATAGTTGTTGTTGGCAAATTTCTAAATGGCATAAAAGAATAAAATTTAACATTTGAAACATCTTTACTATTTATATCATTTTTATGTAAATTTGTAAATGTTTTTGATCTTCTTTCTTGAACCTTTGATTCATTAATTATGGAAGTAACCATATTTTCATATAAAAATATTATTTTTCTAGTCAGTTGTAAATAGTAACATAAAAATTTAATAAATTAATTATTATTAAATTATAAAACCCTTTGTTTCCTTATTTATATTCCTTATACAATTTAATCTGAAAACAATTTATGTTTTAAGGTAAATAAGGGAAAGTTCTAATTATTAATAAAGGTATATAAAAGTAATGAAAATATAAGAAATTAGTTTCAATAATTGCACAATTTCAAGAACAAAAGTGCTTTCCTCCAACAGAAGGCTAAATTTTTAACAAGGATATCTATCTGTCGTTGTAGTCAACATATTCCCAATTGACTTATTTCTGAATTAAAGATCCATTTTCTTTGACGTGACTATCAATGGCAGAAATCTCCCACTCGTTTCTGACAGTGACCTAATTTATTTATAACACTTCCTTTATAGAGCTGACTATCATTCACAATACCCCACTTCGCATATATATATACATACGTATATATGTGTGCATTTCCGTTTTATCGGAGTTCAAAAATAATACATTTTAGGGGATAATAAGGGACTGTGAACTTTATATACTTAATTTAATAATGTAAAGGGAATTCAAATGCACATGCATCAGGATTGCTGTACGTTGATTTTATTGTTCAAGGGTAATCATGGCATGTTGCAATGGGATATTATTCATCTGTGACAGAAATATAGGGTTTCAGTTTTCCTATCATTATATTCTCAGGATTTCCGTTCGACAGCCATTACAACCAAGAAAAGGAATGAAGACAAGGGACATGGTGATAGTATACATTTAAGTCTTTATGGGTGTGTCTGCGGGTCGGAAGTTCTCAGAGTAATTGTATCACGAGAAGGTACTGGAATACTAACAGGATATGTCGGTATAAATTAACATGACAATGATATTGCAGCAACCATTGATATGCAATATTGTGTATTTTAAATTTTATACTATTTGGTAGCCATGGATATACTTGATAAGTGTCAATTTGAAAAGATTATCATTCATATATATACACACGTTCAATTATATCCATTGACCGTACAGGTATTTTCTTGCATTGACTTAGGTTTCGTCACTTTTATTTAATAATTTCATGAATTAAGTCGTAATTATATATGGACATTTCAATATATAAACTGTTCATTATGTGTAGCAGCAGCATCCTTACCATCTAGGAATCTCATCGATAAATTAAACTGTTAAGAAAAATTCTGATTTTTTATCACTCATCACGATGCCGCTTTTACCTCCTACTCTGTTTGTACCGACTGTGGTAAAATTGAAAAATTTAAAAAATTAATTAGACAGAAAAGACAAACAGCGAAAGAACGAAAAAATTTTCAATGAGTTTATTCTATTCCGTTACATTATGTTATCTATCTTCACATTTTAACCTTACTGTTCAATAAACGCCATTACAATTTGTAAATATATACCTTGTAATTAAATTAAAATAAAAATTATATTTAAACAGTTACAACGTTTTTTTTGTTACATAGTAGAAAGTTTCGTTCTTTATTACTACTAAACAAATATATATCGAAGTATTTCAAATTAATCAAAATATAATGAGACCTATCGTATTAAGAGGACATGAACGTCCATTAACTCAAGTTAAATATAATAAAGATGGTGATTTAATTTTCACTTGTTCAAAGGATAATTCTGCAAGTGTTTGGTTTTCAGCAAATGGTGAAAGATTAGGTACTTTGGATGGTCATATGGGTACAATTTGGTCGATTGATGTTGATTCATTTTCAAAATATTGTGTTACTGGTTCAGCTGATTATAGTATTAAAATTTGGGATATTGCAACAGGTAAAGATGTTTATACTTGGAAATCTTTAGTTCCTGTTAAAAATGTACAATTTTCACCATGTGGGAATTATATTTTAGCTGTCTTAGATAATGTTATGAAATATGCAGGTTCTATTAATATTTATCAAATTAAAAGAGATGAAAAGACACATGATGCTATTGAATTTGTTGAAGAACCATTATTTACATTAGAAACTGTCGAAGGTTTAGATGCTGTAAGTGTTGCTGGTTGGTCGATTGGTGGTAAAAATATTTTTGCAGGTCATAAAGATGGTAAAGTTAGTAAATATGAAATTGATATTAATAATAATATATTTAAATTTGTTGATTCAATTGAATTACATGAATCAAATGTTTCTGATATGCAATTTTCTCCAGATAGAACATATTTTATTACTGCATCAAGAGATTCTAAATCACATTTAGTAGATTGTGCAACAATGAAAGTTTTAAAAACATATGAATCTGATTGTCCATTAAATTGTTCTACAATTACTCCATTAAAAGAATTTGTTATATTAGGTGGTGGTCAAGCAGCTAAGGATGTTACTACAACTGGTGCTAATGAAGGTAAATTTGAAGCAAGATTTTATCATAAAATTTTTGAAGAAGAAATTGGTAGAGTTAAAGGTCATTTCGGTCCATTAAATTGTGTTGCTGTTTCTCCAACTGGTACTTCATATACATCTGGTGGGGAAGATGGTATTGTTAGATTACATCATTTTGAAAAATCTTATTTTGATTTTAAATATGATGTTGAATTAGCTGCTGAAGCTAAAGAACATATGCAAGAAGCTAATTAATGAACTTTCATAAAAAAGGAAAAAAAAACAAAATACAAAATAAAAATTATTAAGACTTAACAAAGAAAAACATATCGACAAATAATGATATATAATAGTAATTATGCGATGTATGCATTTTCACAATTATTAACAAACTTACACATTTGCATACTATTAAAATATGGTCGTTTTGAATTCGATTTTTTTGTTCAATTCTATACTAAATAAATCTTTTTTTTTTTGTATAATGTATATATACACACACATATAAACGTAATCATTCTCAAATATTAAAAACAAAAGAAAACCAAAAGGTGAGTTAAATGCATCATAATCATAGAATTTAGGTTTATAAAACGTACGTAAAGATATTTATATATAATGAAATATGTTTAAAATATTTATCTTCTTGCTTTAGCTTGTTTTAATTTTTCTAATTCTTCAGCAGCTTTTCTTGCATCAGCAGCAGCTTGTTTTTGTCTTAAGATATCAGCATCGGATTCCATTCTTTTCTTTGGATCACCATTTTTTTTACTACCTTTAGCAGCCTCTTGTTGTTTCTTTAAATTTTTAGCTCTTGCTAAATCTCTTTGATTACCTCTAGCCATATTGTGTTGCCTTCTCTTGTATCGGTGTCGTATGTATGGATGCTAGATACAAACTTGATTATACTTTGCCTTTGTATGTTTTTTCTTAATGAATTTACATTAATATTCGAGAATAATAGCAAACTGTTGATATTTTACTACGATTATGAAAGCAGCAACAGTAATAGCGGCAGTCTACTAATCAATTTGAAAAATTCAAGAAATTCAGTGCGACTGTTTTCACCCTCGTTGCCATGGGCACGACACCGCCAAAATAGACAGATAGAAATGAGAGAGAGAAAAAATCGGAAATGCAGTCATTGTACACGAATTTTAAGGTGTTACCAGGGCGGCTATTAAACAAACATCTTGATTTTGGTATTTAGACACAAATGATCAGACTGTTGTTTCAGATTATCATATCTGTGTGAGACATAACTGCGACTTATCATATCTTTATTTACATTATATCGTTGTTGTTATGAGAAGTTGGTCAAATTATTAAAAGGAAGTTAGCTAAAAAGTAGACATGGTTACAATGACAAAATATTCTATCGTATAGCTGCTTCACTAAGCATATAATACTATTTGTAAAGGAAATAACAGTTTAGAACCCTGCCACATACACAGTTATATTGGTTTCACTTTTCCCCTTATTAAATATACCAATTACAGGTCCGATCTTTACCAGTTCGTCAATCGGGTTTCTACGTAATAATCGCAAGAATCTGTAATTATTATTTAACAGAAGTCGGAATAACTATATCTCTCTGTGTGTGTGTGTGTATCTATAACTTCTTGTAAGACAAAGAAATAGATGAATGAATATATCTTCAGATATTGGATCGGTTCGTTTGTCTGTTTGCTTTGCTTTCATTGTAAACAATTTCAACCAATCATATTGCTCGAAATTAGAGTTTCAATGATTCTACTACCTTTTTTTGGTCCTGTTGTTCTTCACTGTAAATCTGTGCACATTAATTTTCAAAAATTTCGCTTTCAGTTAAAGAATCGGACAGAAATAACTGGACCAACAAAGAAATTCTCCAAGGGCAGCGGTATGGGAGATGAACAAAAAAGCAAGTCTGCAATCGATGGTATTGCTTTTTTGGCTATTTTTTGATGCGAAGATACATACACATTCATATTCACTTCATGACGAAAAAGACCGTCTATCATCTATACTAAAATCAGTAACTAATCTAGTCCTTTCTATCTATCCCTCTCTTTCTTTTTGCATTGGCATTCCACATATTTGGAAGGAACAGCTAGCTACTGGTTATGTAAAATTAGAGGGGAGTCTAGTGATAATAGCGATGCTTGACACAAATACTATTGAGATATGACAATTAGAAACAAATCGATAGGTTATTATTGTGGGATTCTTAATCAAGAATATGTAAGAATATGGTCTCTATTTGCATGAACAGTGACAAAACTATGACAATGATTTCATATCGAGTGATTTTTTTTCTCTTGTCTCTCGTTACTAAATACGAAATTTCCATCATTTAAGTTACTTCTTAACAAAATGTCGCTTCGAAGATTTGATCAGTTTTTAACGTATGTACCGTACGTACAGTTAGATATAAATTCCGAATTTTCCTTTCAAATTATTACGCGCGGTTGTTCCGTTTCATGCGATATATACGGTTAGCGGGGGTAGAAAGGGAAGGGGGCGAGTCATTAAATGAAGGGCTGGACAGAAACAACAGTAGATAAAGTACAATTTTCTATTTAAAATAGGTGCGTTTTACATCAATAATTTGTAATAATCAAGCGAAATAAGTAAGAAAATGGATTAGTACGAGGAAAATAGTAATAATTTAACTCATTTTATTGTATTTTAGTAATATAGTTCCCTTTGACATTCAAAATATTTTCCATTCTTCTTAGCAATTCACATCAAGTTAACGGCTATTATTGTCCCATAACCGCATTTTTTTGTTTTCTATTACAGTTTATGGCCCCTCCTTCTATTGTCTATCCTATATTTTAATTATATGTTAACTATTTGCAGTTTGTAGTTTCGGGGCGATGTGATGTGTCTTGAAGTTTATGATACTTTGTACCCCTTGTTCTGTGTATATCATATTTTCAATAATTTATCTCTTGCCAGGAAAAAAGAAATTGCTTTTTTCCATCTTATGTAAAAAGTATAAAAGTATATTCATATTCTTAGATATATATAAAGGATATACATACTTTAATTATTTCATTTCTCGAGAAATTTTTTGTTAATTCGGTAAATAAAGTATACAGATTATATTATAAGACACTGTCTGTTTTTTATTTCTACTTATTCGATTAGAAACAAACATATTAGAAACAAAAAGAAAAAGTTATTGTGTTTTGAAGAATTGATCATACTTTGTTGTATTCATTTTCATTTTTTCACATTGCTTTAATTTTAAATATTTCTATCCTATTTTACTCATATTAATATTCATATTTTAACAAAAAAAAGAAAGATAATTTGTTATATCTGTTTTAAATATTCCTTACTAATATATTCATTAACTCACAGAGAATTATCATATAAGAATGTTCAATTCTATTATTAGAAAAAATTTAGTTGGGTCAGGGAAATTAACCCTTCAAAGACAAAATTTAATTTTGAAAAATCAATCAAAATTATTTTCAACTTCATTAACTAAATTTCAAACTAGTTCAACTGCTCCTATAATTCAAAAGAAACCCTTTTATAGAAGAGCAGGTAGAGCTATCTTTAAATATGGTTTAATTGGTTCATTTTTAGGTATCGCATACGTATCTTATGCATTATATAGAGAAAGTAATCCAAGGAAACAAACTCCACAATCAACAACTTTCTCTAATGGTTCAAAAAGAAAAACTATTGTTATCTTAGGTTCAGGTTGGGGTTCAATTTCATTATTGAAATCATTAGACACTTCCCAATATAATGTAATTGTTGTATCTCCAAGAAATTATTTCCTTTTCACTCCTTTATTACCTTCTACTCCAGTAGGTACCGTTGAACTAAAATCCATTATTGAACCTGTTAGGTCAATCGCTAGAAGATCTGCTTCTGAGGTCACTTATTTCGAAGCTGATGCATTAACTGTTGATCCAACTAAGAAAACTGTTCATATTAAATCCGTTGGAGAAAAAGATTATGAAACTGATCTTTCATTTGATTATTTAGTCGTTGGTGTTGGTGCTCAACCAACTACTTTCAATATTCCAGGTGTCGATAAATATTCTTCTTTCTTAAAAGAAATTCCCGATGCTCAAGATATTAGATTGAAAATTATGAATTCTATTGAACAAGCTGCATTATTAGAACAAGATGATCCAGAAAGATCAAGATTATTAAGTTTTGTAGTTGTTGGTGGTGGTCCAACTGGTGCTGAATTTGCCGCTGAATTAAGGGATTACGTCGATCAAGATTTATCTAAATGGATGCCTTCTTTAAGTAAAGAAATTAAAATCTCTATTGTTGAAGCTACTCCTCATATCTTAAGTATGTTCCCTCAAAATTTAATTGATTATTCTCAAGATTTATTCACTAAAGGTGGTATCGATCTAAAATTAAAGACCGCGGTTAAGAAAGTTGATGAAACTACAATCTATGCAGAAAATAGAGACACTAAAGAAATGGAATCTATTCCTTATGGTGTATTAGTTTGGGCTACTGGTAATGCTCCAAGACCTGTCGCTAAGAATCTAATGGAACAATTAGGTCCAGAGAAACAAAATTCAAGACGTGGTTTAGTAATTAATGATAAGATGGAATTAGTTGGTGCTGAAGGTTCAATTTACGCAATTGGTGATTGTGCATTCTATCCAGGTTTATTCCCAACTGCTCAAGTTGCTCATCAAGAAGGTGATTATTTAGCAACCGTTTTCGAAAAATTACATAAGATTGATCAATTGAAATTTGCCAATGAATCAATTAATGATGCTAATAAAATTAAAAATAATAATGTTAAGATCGATAAATTATACAAGAAAATCGATAAATTTCATTATCATCACTATGGTTCCTTAGCTTATATCGGTAATGAACAAGCTATTGCTGATGTTACAGTTAATGGTTACTCATTTAAGGGTGCTGGTGCAATGACTTTCTTATTTTGGAAATCTGCATACTTAGGTATGTGTATCAGTTTAAGAAACAAATTCTTAGTTGCTATGGATTGGTGTAAAGTTTACTTCATTGGTAGAGATTCTTCTATTTAAATTAAGAAACGTACAACTATTATGAAGTAATCGCCGATACATCCAAAAACAACTTTTTTTGTATATTAATAAATATTTTCATATAATAAAATTAAAGATGCCTATTTTTTAGAAAGAAAAAGACAAGAAGATAATATAATAAATATGTAGTCGACTTCCATATTGACGGATAATGTAAAATATATTAGCTTTATATATTGTTATGAAGTTTATATATAGTTTTCGGAAATATGATTTAATGACCAATTTTCCTTCATGTTTGAATTTGTTGTAAATTTTGAAACTATTTAACTCTTACCGATTTTTATTAATTGTATATCAGAAATGAAAAGAGGAAAATAATTTTATTATAAAGTTGTTTTTGAATACCAAATTAAAATTTTGTTCGAAATAATAAAAAAAGTGTCTTGTACAAATGACAATAAAACTCTCTCCTTAACGGTAAGATTTTTGGTATCTGGAACGAGCACCCTTACCACCGAATTTCTTTGGTTCTGGCATTCTGGAGTCAGCGATCAATAGAGTTCTGTCGTATAATGTGAAAGCTCTCTTTAATTCGTTCTTGGATTGTTCATCGACGAACTTTTGGTGGTAAGCAATTAGACCCTTGGCAATAGCTTGTCTGATAGCGTAAACTTGAGAGACGTGACCACCACCAGTAACTCTAACTCTGATGTCGATGTTGGTGAATTTATCTAAACCAACTAGTAATAATGGTTCGTAAACCTTGAATCTTAGGATTTCTGGTTGAACTAAGGTGATTGGAGCACCGTTGACCTTGATTAGACCCTTACCAGCCTTGACGTGGGCAACAGCAGTAGCGGACTTCTTCTTACCGAAAGTCTATATTAAAAATAATGGATCACTTAAAACTATTATTAACTTGGAAGTTGTAAAATAGATTAATGATTAGTCTTGTTAGTAAAAATATTCGATAAATTAGTTTCTATTTTAAAGGTTTGTAGAATGTATGGAATGATTCATGTGAGGTCTTATTTTATCCTAATTCGGAAGTGCTGTACTTTTTTTATATCCGGAATATTAGTCTTTTATGTCTATTGTAGTTTCCTCATAATTTCGGTATTTCAAATAAGTTATTTTCATGTTTCGATGGTTTCGTAAATTGTTCCTTATATGTTTCCAATATAGTAGTCTTTCAAGTGTTTCAACTCTATGTCTGTAATTCGTAGCAGATTCCTTGCTCTTCACATATATTCGGTATTTCTTTCTGTTTAATTATACGATAATCTGGTCATCTTTTCATAGTCAGTTTAAAATATCGTTATTTACACTTTGTTTCCACATTTCATCATTTTTAATCATTATTCCACCTTATAATCTAGTTCATTGCTTAACATACTTGGACACTTGGGACAGTAGACATGTTGTACTTTTCTTTATTCGTTGATCAATTACTTAAAACAGTTAATCAAGATACCTGTTATATAATACTTTAACTATACTATTTCTTCTATACTAAGACCTCTACAGCTTATTGAATAATTTTTCAGTTTTGCTTTGGTATCACCAATATCTTACGGTGAATCCTTTGCCCAGTTGTTAGACTATCAGCACAAGACCATACTATTGCACTTCCTACAATAGCTACCAGGATTACCTATCTCCATACAAATTGACTGGTCCATACAAAGTGTAGGATTGAAAATTTCAAGAGCCTGGATCTGTCGCAAAGTGCATATCCCAGTTAGACAACATTTACTAGTTGGGGCTATAGGATGCCATATAGGCAGGGCACAAAAAACATCCCAGTGAGAGATACTAACTCTAGGTAGAGAATAATGTTTGAGGTCAGCCTAAGTATAGTCAACTAACATTGTGTGATCTGTCTATTCTGTTTGCTCTTTACCCAATTCTCTATCATCCCGTTTAGGAGAAAATTGAAAACAGAAAATTTTGCATTTTGAGAAGTTTCAACAGACAATTATTAAATTTTGTGTTCATAATTTCAGAAGGTACGGATGTCTTGATCAAAAAAATAAAGTCGTCAAAATTTCAATTATTTGACTGTGCATCCAGACATCGGAAATTAAATTGCAAAAATATCTTGAATTTTTTGAATTTTTTGAATTTTTTTTCAATTATGAAGAAAATATTGACAAAGAAATTCCATTTCGGCAACTCGCGCTGCGCGTTTGCTCTGTATCAAATTAAAAATGAAAAATTTCCCGACAGCGCACCGTTCCAAAGTACCAAAAGTGAAAATTATCTGATTTCTGATTTTTCAGTGAATGTTAGATTCTCAATCATCAATATGTTCCAAAGTGTCTAACATTCGATGATGTGATAGTAATGGGAGGAAAATATCCTAATAGTGCTCTAACTCATACTACGCTTATGCTCTAACGTAGCAATCTACTAGCGAACTTACTCAGTAACTATCATACTAGCGTTTCATATAGTTAAAGAAATAATCTTGTTATTAAAAGTATCAGTCATATAAATCGACTTTTGTTATAATTTAAAAGGTGTTTTTAACTTTTGATCGTAACCACATCAGGAATTAAGTAACAATGGGTATGTGGAAATGATAACTAGAATTATTTTACTATAATGATATTAGCAATAATGGATTGAACAATAAATATGAGATAAAAAGAATAATTACAACCATGGTTTGTGTTTTAAACCGATTATGATAACAGTAAATATCAATACAAATTTATGTGCAGTATAAAAACTGAATTATGACCTAAATCAATGGAAAATTTTGATAATTAAGAAAACGAGGAGTATATAATATAACATATGGATAGATGCAGACTGAGACAATGAAATTATGAGGAAAGTAAACATAAAATTATTACCGTTTATTGAATATATCCGATATAGTAATCTCAAAGATATGATTGTCTGTGGTTTCAATACAAAATTTCAATTTCTAGATATAAATCGAGAAATCGGTAATTGTGTATACGAAACACAAGACTATATCATTAACCTACCAGTAAATAACAATTATACTAACAAATTTCCTAATTTATTTTCATGTTGATTAAAAATATGACTGATACAACCTTTAATTTAATATAGCTATCTCCAAGAACTTACCATTATTAAAGAACCATTTCAGAAAGCACTGGCAAGAACGTGTCAAGGTTCACTTCAACCAAGCTGGTAAGAAGGCTTCTAGA
>JAXQGP010000547.1:0-15530 GCA_037040125.1 Kazachstania sp. M6911
TTCTTTCCGTAGTAGATTTCCTTCTATGTAGACAAACCTATATACAATTCCATATTTTCTCTTTTGCATGCAGTTTCATTTGTGCACAGTATAAGCCTGGATTGGGATCAGTTGAGGAGGTTTGGAAGTTTTTCAACCTTTCATAATCCATTATCTGTCTGGGAATATGCATCGTTACGCAGTGGTGATTCGTTGTACGGGATATGAAAATCAATAGTCTCATCTTCTGTGAAATGGTCTTTACTTCCGTTTCTTTTTATACCCATAAATCTCTGCATATAGGTGAAACTGCGACACCTGCGACATCTGCCATCAGTCTACACCAACGCTGTATGCAGGGTTGTCTGTAGATGTAATATTCTAGTTAATGTTGACACTGGTCAGAGCATTACATACATTGCTTGATCTCTATAACCTTATTGATTAGAAATATAGAAAGATATGATATAAATAAGAAAGTTTCTGTTACTAGTAGCAGCGTATGTGTATCTGATTAAATTAACATCATTCCTGTTTCAAAATGCAGCTGGTTAGCCGCCAACAATGATGATGTTATCTGCAGAAGTCATATTATACGGTTTACTTCAATTTCATAATAGTAAATTCTGAGGCAGATCGATAAATACAATTGGCACAGTGTTATTAGTGTTAAATATTCAGTTTAAATCATCCTATTCCTTAAAAAGACTTTATAAAATGAAGATAGTTCTCGTCTCGAGCATACGCCATTCGGATTGCGTAAATTCACTCTACCAAATATTGAATATTCTTTCCATTGATATTCCATATATATTATTAATGTTCTTATAATTAGTGGCGGTGGAATCAATATAAGAAATCAAAAAATACTAATTTATCCATTTTATGTAGTTGTAACAACTTGAGTCTTCTTCAACGCTTTAAGGCTACCTCTAAGTCCATTTCATATCCTCTTTCAATCATCCTTAGCAATTTATGGTTCCGAGAATAGATTTCATAGCTAAGTAGATTGAAGAGCATTGCTCAAAGAAACTACTGCACAAACATATAGGATGCGTACTTGGCCGTAGTCATTATTTTCCTCCGTGAGTGAGACCTCTACGGGAACTGTGAAAAATTTAATTTTTGAACCGAAAAATGTAAAGAAGCTCATCATCGCTCTTCATCAAACATATTTAAGAGAAAAATTAATAAGTGTTATCAATGGAGCACATCGACTGTCGTCAGAAACTGTTACCAAAATATAGGTCAGATTGTTAAGATGGTAAAGAAAATTTGCAACCCATTAAAGATAGACTTCAAATATGGAATTGTGGAAGATAAGCTGCAACAAATAAGGAATACTAAGACAACAGCCGTCCCAGATCTAGGTATGTTACTAAATGGCTGTTACTGAATAGACAATATGAAATTATAGATACTAACAACTGAATTATTTTGTACAGTCACTGTATGGACTATAGAGATCAACCCTAAGGATTCTAAATATGTGTTAGAGTATGTATAACGTTACTGGCATTTTAAATTCGAAATATGAGTAGTTTCCTGAAGATATTTAAACAACAGAAAGAATTACGAAATACTAACAATAGATACAGTCTGATACGTTTAAAAACACAAAGACAAGATCCGATATCAATGCTACACATCAAGAGGATAAGAAAGGTAACGAACCAAGATGATCAACCATCCTTAGAAGTAATAATTGCAAGTGTAGACTTATTTAACGATGAAGCACAAGTATTACAATTGTTTGAGGAAAATAACATAAAATTTAAGTATACCAATCTTTCAAGTGGAGTAAATATTCCTATTGATGTTCCACCAACAAAAGAAATAATGTTAGAATGGTCGAATATGTATTGGCCCTTAGTGTGGCGGGGAAATCCTAATGACCAAATTCTAAACGATTATATATTTGACATTCCATTTATAGAAAATATATTACAAAATCTATATGAGAAATCTGAGAAACAATATAAAGAGAAAAATAAAGCCCCAATAGTAACAGCATTTGTAAACCCAGCCGATCCTCTTAACGTCATTTATTCTTACGATTGCAGGGCACAAGAAGGTTCATCACCTCTAGATCATAGTATTTTGAAAGGAATATCATCTGTTTCAGAGCGGTTAAAAAAGCAAGAAACTAGAGTTGATTCTAATGACAACGACGAAGGATACCTCTGTCTAAATTTTGACGTGTATACCACACATGAACCTTGTTCTATGTGCTCCATGGCATTAATACATTCGAGGATCAAACGGTGTATTTTCATAAAACCAATGCAACTGACAGGTTCACTGAAACCAGAGAGTGGAGACGGATATTGCATGCATCAAAATAAATTACTCAATTCGAGTTACGAGGTATTTCAATGGGTAGGTGAGCCATTTGATCTCCCAGAAATTAACCAGTCTCTCTGTTGTTGAAATTTACATCATCTAATTTATTAAGTAACAGTTTATATTTCTCAAGCATATTCAGTATTTTAATATTTGACATTGAATCACCCGAAGCAAAACTTCCCATTTCTTTAAAGTCCTTTATAACCTTTATCTGTTCTAACATTGTTTCATTTAATACATTCGTTCTTGTTTCCAGAAGAATACCCACCCTATAAAGGGCAATTACAATATTTTCTAAAGAATACGTGTTTTGTGCTTGTGATAATTTAAGATCTTCAAGACTAGTCTGCCTAAAGACATCCAATATATGTTTAACAGAGGTCTCTAATTCAATACCATTTGACCAATCTCTCTCCTTGTATAAGGTATAATAGTTATCTAAATCACTTTCTGAAATACCTGCGAAATCAATATCTGTCCGGATGAGACTGCTAAATTCATTGCGGGAAATGACGTTCGTTACCATCAAATTCTTTAGGAAATTACTCAATGTGTCGTCTGCCTCCATTTTCTGTTCTGTACAAGGAAAGGTTTTGTTTATTTAAGCACCTCTTTCTAGTTTGTATACTGCATGTAGCATGTTGTTTAGGGTTCTTAACATTTGTACACACGTCACTTATATAGCCATCACCATTACAGATTATTATTTATTGTAGAACGCGAAAAAGTATGGCAAAACTTTCAGCACCCGCAGTATATAGAAAAAGGAAGACAAACGTTATCCATTCTTTTTTATTTTATTTTTGTATATTTCCGATGTATTGTATCTTAATTTCCTCAAATGAAACTTCTATAAAGTGCATTTATGGAGCTACTGTTTGCTATCCATTCTACCGTATTAATCTAAATTAAGGACAAATTCGCCTTCATCCAATGAATTATATATTTATGCCATTTAAAACACGATTTAGAAAACATACTTAATCCAAATTTTTTGACCGTTTTAGAATTTCTGTACGAATAAGTATTCAATATAGATTAGCAGAAGTACAAATAGACACATCTGATAATCAACTTGCAAATGTACCTTAACAACCTACGAAAAAATTACGTCTATAAATTTCCTATGTAAACATCATTTGATATCCATAAAAACATCAAATTAAGGATATTTCTGTCTTATTTATATCGCAATAAAAAGAATTCTCCTTAATTGGAATTGTTGCCTAGTGAAAAAAATAGATATATCATTAACGATTAACTTAAGCTAACAGAACCTTCCAAAATACAACAAACCAGAAATCAAAATGCAGCATTTAAGTAATAAATATCACGTGTATTAAATAATAATATTACTATAATATCTTTATATTTAAAATTTTAATTTGTGTACGGAAACCGAATTTTAAAAATTTAAAAAATAAATCCATTCCAAATTTTTTTTAGCGCGCCGTAATATATATGGGGCGACCGGTACTTTTTGAACGTATTTCAGTAGGGTGTTTACTGACTAAGTATGTGTGAATATATATGTAATTAGAAATGTTATTGTTGCAATGAGCATTATAAAGTTCCTAAGTTATTATATCCCAGCTATACGCACCTTCTGATATAGCCCTGGTAGGGGGATTGGTTACTGCAATATCGCAAAGCATAACACCCGTAATTCAGCTCTTATTGTATTCTATAGCTACTCCAAATAAGAAACTCAAACCTTGAGTTAGTAATATCCTTCTTTAGCCACTAATTATTTTTATAGTTACATTAACTAACAGCATGCTAAATACGTTGTAAAGGTACCTGTAAAAAAAAAATTATTAAAACGGAAAGCTTCCCTTTGTGACATTACTTCTGAATTTTTTTGTTTAAATTAATTACATATTCTGCATGAGGTCATATCAGCATATATTGTGACAGATATATAGGGATTACGAGATACACAAATGAGGTCAGATTATAGATATCACCTCATGTAACTTTTGCAGCATTAAGAACTCCTGTAGAAGGGTTAGGGGTTGTAATGTGCTTATAACAATGGCTATATAAACTTAAAGCCTTATATTGCACTTTGCAACGAATCTCATGGCTCTATCACACTTTGAAGAACAACAATTAATAGAGAAGTGGATTAATGTACCAAACTGTCTCACATGGATAGTTATTGAGTTTTTGGTTTTAGTGTCTTGCAACGTGTTTGAACTCTTATTTCCCGTCATATTTTCCAGTGCAATCCTGGAAAATTTGTCGATCAAAGCGCAATAAATTTTAAAATAGAAACAGTGCCAGTATTTTAAGTGAGGTTACAGATATTATTCCTTTGAGAGATGTCTTGAATGGGAAGCCAACCGCAGTATAAAGGGGATTCAAAATGATTACAGGGAATGCAGAAGAGGATTGTTATGGTATAGTTATAGATGCAGGTTCATCGGGATCACGGTTACACATTTTCAAATGGACTGATCCATCGACTATCGACTTCTCAAAACATGATTCCAAGGAACTACATTCGGTACCCAAGATAGAGCAATCAAGGGATTGGACATTCAAAACTAATCCTGGGCTTTCTTCTTTTGAACATAAGACTAACAAGGCATTTTCGAAACATATCAAACCTTTATTACAACAGGCAGGAAAGATCATTCCAAGTAATAGAATTAAGGATACGCCAATTTTCATACAAGCTACAGCTGGTATGAGATTATTACCTGAGAATAAAAGGAATGCTATCCTAGATGATGTATGTTCAAAGATCAAGAAGGAAACAAAATTTAAGATGGAAGACTGTGATAGTCAAATCCAAATCATTGATGGTGAGACAGAAGGGATATACGGATGGTTAGGTCTGAATTATTTGTTAGGTAATTTTAACAATTATAATGAATACGATGAAGAGCACTTCACGATGGGGTTTATGGATATGGGTGGAGCTTCGGCACAGATTGCGTTTGTACCAGGTGACAAGAATGAAATTGAAAGGTATAAGTATGATATTCCCACAGTTTATTTACGAAGCCTCAATGGGGATATCCAAGAGTGGGATGTGTTTGTTAGTACATGGTTAGGGTTCGGTGCAAATCAAGCAAGAAGGAGATACTTAGCACAATTGGTCAATACTTTACCTGAAAATACGAACAACTATGATAATGACGATTTCACCACACGTACCATTTCAGATCCATGCATGCCAAAAGGTAGTAAAACAGAATTTGAATTTAAGGATACTGAATTTAAAGTAATTGGTTTAGGTAATTTTGAACAGTGTACGAAGTCTATTTATCCATTGTTGTTAAAGAACCTACCTTGTTCCGAAGATCATTGCTTGTTTAATGGTGTGCATATCCCAAAGATTGATTTTTTAAAGGATAAATTTGTTGGTATCTCTGAGTTTTGGTACACACCGAATGATGTTTTTAACCTTGGTGGTGAATATAGTTTTGCCAAGTTTAATGAACGAGTCAAGGAGTTTTGCAATACTGATTGGGAGACTATTGAACAAAATAAGAAAGACGGTAAATACAAATCAATGCCAGAGGAGTATTTGAAGGATGCCTGCTTCAAAAGTAATTGGATTATCAATATTTTGCATGAAGGTTTTGAACTACCTCAAAAGGATACAAGCCGATTGGATACATCTAAAGGTATATACGATTATCCAATGTTTCAGAGTTTGGACAAAGTCCTAGATATAGATCTGTCTTGGACATTAGGCCGGATATTATTGTATGCTTCAGGAATGGTCCCCGTAGCTAATAGTGCAAAGACAGTTGGTATTGCACCTAGCTCACGTAGTGCAAAGGAGTTTGATAAAGTATTCATATCAGGATTAATTAGCCACGAAAACAAAACTTATGATTCCTCAGGCGGTTTATTTAAATTTTTAATGGTTCTGACAATTCTTGGTATGGTAATTTACTTATTAATCAATAAGAATTTCATTCAACTTCCTTTAAGATTATCCAACATCATGCAATTGATAGCTCATACAAAATTCAAATTATTTGAATTAAAGTCAAGGTACAAAGATTTTGTAAGGTCAAAATCTATTGCAGATCTCGAAGCTGGTGAGATAGGGGAGGACAGATATGCTGATTCAAACGGACGCACATTTATGATCAAGAGTAAAAGTATGTTCAATTTGGACACCAAGAAGCATGGGCCGCAACAGATGGATGATGAAAATGATGACATGGATGATTCTAACAATCGACCATTATCACAAGGTTTACAATCATCACAATCTTCGGCAAACATGAGACCTGCCTTCTCAATGGCTGATTTCTCAAAGTTCCAGAATCCATGATACATTTGATTCTCGAAATATCACACGGAAGACGATCCTTTATGTAGATTTTATACCATAAAACTAAATAGTCAAAGTACAGAACAAATATAGATATATCCTACATTTACACTCACATTATAATGAAACAAAGCTATGTCCTATTAAATATTTAGTTTCTTGATCAGCCTATGTATTACTCTTGTATGTGTGCTGTTTGTATACAATGATGCTATGCCTAAGGGTAACAACAAAAAAAATCTGTTCCTGCGGGTAAATTATCGCGGGTGAAAATTTTCAGAAAGAGAAATTTACGGGAAAAAAATTTCGATGAGATGAGCTCATCGATATTGAATAAACGTATAGAAATATTAAGAACTTTAATCTGTCTTACAGTGGTTAAAGAACTATCTTTTTTTATTACTGGTTGACTTAACCACATTAGTAGCAAGTAACATTGTACCTTTATCAATACAGTAATTATTATGAGAGTTAGAAAGCGTACATCTAAGAGAACTTCCACTCGTATGAGAGAAGGTATTAAGAAGAAAGCTACCGCTCACAGAAGAAAGGAGAGAAAGCAAGCCAAAACTGATGTAACATGGAAATCCAAGCATAAGAAGGATCCAGGTATTCCAGCCAATTTCCCATACAAGCATAAGATCTTAGAAGAAATTGAAGCCAGAAAGCAGAAAGATCTTGAAGATAGAAGACTAGCGAGAGAAGAAAAACAGAGAGCTAGGGAACAAGCACTTGCCATGGGTGAAGATTTTATGGATGAAGATGATATGGAAGAAGGTACTGAATCTGGATTAGCTGCTTTAGCTGATTTTGCCCAACAAGCTGCTGCTGAGTACGATGGTACTGCCAACCATGCCGATCACCAAAACAATGATGTAGAATATGAAAGTAAGGATCTGGATATCGATTTTTATGATGATGACGATGAAGGTGATTCCGAATTGGAACAATCTAGAAAGGCCTATGATAAGATTTTCAAGACTGTTGTTGATGCTTCTGATGTTATTTTGTATGTTTTGGATGCTAGAGATCCAGAGGGTACAAGATCCAGAAAGGTTGAACAAGCTGTTTTACAGAGTCAAGGTAAGCGTTTGATTTTAATCTTAAACAAAGTTGATTTAGTTCCACCTTATGTTTTGGAACCATGGTTAAACGTCCTAAAATCTAGTTTCCCAACCATTCCAATCAGAGCTGCTCCGGGTGCTACCAATGCTACCTCATTTAACAAGAAGTTAACCCAATCAGCTACTGCTAATGCATTATTAGAAGCCTTGAAGACATACTCCAATAACTCTAACTTAAAGAGATCCATTGTAGTTGGTGTTATCGGTTATCCAAATGTCGGTAAATCATCTGTTATTAATGCTATTACTTCTCGTCGTGGTGGTCCTTCTAAGGTTTGTCCAACAGGTAATCAAGCTGGTGTCACCACATCCTTGAGGGAAATCAAGATTGATAACAAATTAAAAATTCTAGATTCTCCAGGTATTTGTTTCCCAGGTGAAACCAAAGCGAAATCTAAATCAGAACAAGAAGCTGAGTTAGCTCTTCTAAGTGCGTTACCACCAAAATACATAACGGATCCATACCCAGCTATTCTAATGCTAGTAAAAAGACTTGCCAAATCTGATGAAATGACAGAAAGTTTCAAAAAACTTTATGAGATTCCACCAATCCCAGCCAATGATGCTGATACATTCACTAAGCATTTCCTAATCCACGTTGCCCGTAAGAGAGGTAGACTCGGTAAAGGTGGTATTCCAAATCTTGTCAGTGCAGGTCAATCTGTTTTGAACGATTGGAGAGATGGTAAGATCCTAGGTTGGGTACTACCAAACGCCTCTAAAGATGTTACAGACGGTTCTGCTGCAGCATCTGAATCTTCCACAGTAAGTACAGGTGCACAAGCTGAACCTTCTAAGGCCGAGCAAACTACAATTGTTGCGGAATGGTCTAAGGAATTCGATCTTGATGGATTGTTTGGTTCTTTAGATGCGGCAATTGGTACTTCAAACGATGATGGTAATAACAATGCATGAATTGAATTCGTTTCTGAATATACTATCTAGGGTTCTATATTCTATCAAAATATATAAATATGTACATTAAAAAAACGACGAAAGTATCAACAGAAGATTGAATTTTAACACAGACTATATAAACATATCTTTGCCTAAAATAATTTTGAGAAGTTCTTTTATTTTCCCTTTACATAGCCTCTTCGGAGTGTGGACTGAGGACAGCCTTGGTTAGTGGAGCAAAGAAAATAATACCATCTACTATTTCAACAACGCCATCGCGTTCAAATACATTGCAGTCAGTTAAATCTATCAATGTCTTGATTAAGCATAACGATCAAGCTTATAATATGCTATGGAAGGGTATAAGATTGGTGATAGACTACAGATTGGAGAACATATTTGCACGATCCGATATATCGGAACCATAGCAGTATGGAAAGATGAGCTGACGTTTGGTGTTGAATGGGATGATCCTGAAAGAGGTAAGCATTCGGGCACATTGCAAGGTGTTAAATATTTTTCCACGATTAAAGAGAATGCTGGCTCATTTGTTAAATATTCTAAAGTAACGAAGACTGCCCGATTAGGATTCTTCGATGTTATTGAAAATGTATACGGTACCCCAGCAGAAATGGATAATGAAGTTCAAATAAGTTCAAAAAACATTGAGTTTTTAGGATTTGAATTACTGAATGATAGAAATCAGCAATTTAATTCATTAAAGATTATTTCCTTAGAAAAAAGATCGATATACTACACCATCCACCGATCTGAAACAATGTCAACAAATTTTAGAAAATTTAATAATCTAAACTCTTTAAACATATCGTATAATCTATTTTCTGATTTTGAAAGTGTGTTACAATTATTACATATGACTCCTAATCTTTCAACGCTAAATATTAGTGGCAACAAGTTTCGTCCTGATAGTTTTACATCATGTGAAAAAACAAGATTTAATAATATCAAACAGTTATCAGTCGCAAACTGTAATCTTTCTATTGAAGATACCAAGCATATTTTAGAACATTTTCCTTGTTTGGAAACACTCGATATAAGCCATAATGCTTTATCGCAATTAGCAGTGGTACCATTTGATTTGCCGGCAAGTCTAAATAAGCTACTTCTGACAGACAATTCACTAGAAGCATTGCCGCAAGGTTATTTTCATTGGAACATTAATAGTTTGGACTTGTCTAGCAACAAGATTAGATGGGTAGATATGTCTCTCTGTGAGGAAAATGGTTATAAGCCTTCATTGATAGTTAGTCTTGATCTCTCTTATAATGAAATTGAAGATTGGGACGTGGTAGACAACTTAAATGAACTGTTCCCAAATTTAAAGTCTCTGAGGATCAACGGTAACCCAATTTTGGTAGAAACCCCTTCAGAAAATTGCAAAGAAAGTGTGGAAAACAATGGTGTTTTATTTTTGAATACATTGGCGAGGTTTAACGATTTAGACATTCTGGATGGATCTCAATTAACTGTTGACATTAAAAATGAATCAGAATTACATTTTATATCGGAACTTTGTTCAAGGAACCTTACTTTATCGAAGGATAGGACTAGATGGGCATATTTCGAAAATAAGTATAGTCTCACTCAAAAGATTAGTAAATACTTAGGCATCAGTAGGGAACATGATACGTTAACGAGAGGTCTGGAAGTTTTGAGGCTAAATATTCAATTTCACGACAAAACAAATATTCCGATAAATATCTTACCCAATATTACTATCCGTTATATGAAGAGTATTATTAGTCGACAAATAGGAATATCGAATGAAAAATTTAAGATATTATATGAACCAACCAAGGATAAAGATAGTAGAGTAGAAATCTGTAGAAACTTCTCCCTAGTGAGTGACCTTGGTATGACTGATGGTTCTGATATATATGTTGTGTTATATTAAATATTACTACTTTCATTTAGTTTCTCCTTATATTAAAGATATTAATTTTTATATATTTATAAATTGACTAATATGACATTGTTTATTCAAGTGCGAAGTCCCATAAAGGGTCACCTAAATGATGGATCATTTCAACACCATGACCTTTGTTGATGGATTTGATATCCTCCGTACTCATCAAAAGACGACCAACAGCTAATGCACTGTCTTTGTTCTCAGCCTTTATAATAACTACACTATCCTTCTCGAAACCAGGTGCATCTGGTAGTTTGGCCCCTGGTGATGTTAAGCCTGGACACATAATGTTAGCACCAGATAGAACAAACTTGATGGCACCTCTATCGACTTGAACAGTTGGGTAGGCCTCTGGAAATTTATGAACTAGTCTTAAACTTGGAATCAATTCATCGAATTGTTGGAAGAATAATACTTCACCATTCACAGTATATAATTGAATTTTATCTTCACACTTGATAATTTCAACTTGACTCTTCTTTGGAATCAATTCATCAATAACTGGTTCTAACTTAGGATATTGATTGACTAATTTGGTCTTTAAGGTCCTTTGAACAGAGGACTTCACATTGGAACGCGAATGAATATCGTCTTTGGTAAATCTGTATTAAATATCGTATTTTTGTTAGTAAAGTCGGTCATCTCTAATATCAACCTTGAAAAGCTGGCGATACGCAGCTGAATTGCGGTTTAGAGTAATTTATTAAATAGACATACTTCTTAAACATGGCTAAGAATTATAATATGCTCGCTTTTGATGATCTACTGCTTCTTATTGTTCTATTAACTGTTCTTGAACTTGTTTGTAACCTTGCAGTATTTTTCAGCGAAGGTGGTTTTCCAGGATGTCACTGAAAAAAACTGAAAAAAAAATATATATATAGTCTTGTGCGGTAACCAATTTATCACCTACAGTACTGATAACCTTTGTGAAAAAAATACAAGGAATCTCAAACTTTTATCACTCTAAAGTACGTTGTTTGGTAACAACACTATTAGAACTTCATATATCATTTTGACTTTTAATTCATTAGTTATTTACATATATATATATATATATGCGTATAGAAGTATAATTATATACGCTGCTCAAGCATTTAAGGAATCACCCTGTCATATAAGTCCCTTATGACGTCTCTTTGAACAATTCAAAAGAGGTAATAATATCGTTTTTTGTAAACTTTACATGTGTACCCTTGTAATATTTGTCAATTATTGTGTATAATCTCAAATATAATGAAACTGTTTGGCCTTGCAAACAGGACCATAATTTGTCGCAAATGTTGTCTCTTAGAATATCTGGTTGTCCTGATGAGAAGTGTTTTAATAGTCTCTTGTGTAGTTTGGTCGCTAGCACATTTATTTCCTTAGAATTATATGATGTTAAAATATTTTGAAGATTACTTTTACTGTATGCACCCCACATAGCGGGACTTGTAGCTTGATTTGGACTTGTTTCAACGACTTGTGTAGCACCATTAACGAAGGATGTTAATTTAGGTATAGCCTCCTGTAATAGGTAATTTGCATATATATCTTTCTCGATATCAAATATCTTCTTACTTTCCTTTATTGGTTGATCGAATATACCACTCAATGGACCATTCAACATTGTCAAAAGTTCGATTAGCCAGTTTGTATTTTGTAACAAAGTGATTGAATGTGCTAGTTGATCTGTTGATAACGCAGTTTTCTGCTTTCTTGATGTCTCTACATCGCCAACTTGGTCTGATAGGAAACTCACAATCGATGTACACAGAGTAGCAAATGATTCAGTAACTAACCCAGGTACTTCATATGTACCGAGATTCTTAACGTTAATCTTACTTTGTGTAAACATTAAGGAATCGTTGGTGTTTTTAATAAAGATAGGAAGACCGACAATAGTAGGTAGTACAGACTTATTGGTAGTATCTGTAGCCATTCTTTCAACATACAGTAATTCATCTTCCATGAAACCTGACCATAGTTGTTTCAATTGGGTTAAAATTCTTGCAAATGTATCACTCAAAAATTCTTGGTCCGTTGATTCCAGCGATCTCAGTTTCTGTTCTAATATTAACATAATAGACGGTACAACCGACTGGTTGTATTTCATTGTCTCCACAAAATAGGAAATTAATTGAGTGACAACTGGATTAAATACTCTCGAGACTAACTGTGATTTTGTTAACGCAGATTCTCTATCTGAATCCATTTTATCCACATGATCTAAATCTATTATCCTTGAACTAGGTTCCTTAAACCTTTCAACATAATCAATATAGGACTCTGTAGATGAGATATGGAAAAAATTATTGATGAATGTTTGGTATACAATACATTGATGTTCTATTAAGTCAAGAATGTCAACGACACCTGACAACATATCGGTGTCTGATGAATTGTCTGTATTGATTTTCTTTGTGTTCTTAAACATTTTCCATTGCTCCAATAATTTATCTTCGCCGGGTTGATTAGCAATACCTTGAATCATATTACTGTTGTTGTTATTTCCATATTGATTCCGTTGTTTCTTAACTAATTTATCCCACATTTCTGAATATAACGGTTGGACGTTCTCATTCCATTTTTCGATGATGGCTTGGTAAGAGGAACTCGAGATCTCTTTACAAAATATAATTAAACTTGAGAATGTCAGTAAACGATGCAAAATACTAACTAATTGATCCTTTGTAGTACCATTAGTCTTGATGTATGCAAACATGGTACCCATCTCAGCAACAACTCTTTCTAAGAATAACTCAGTAACCTTTTCATAATATTGACGTCTTTTCTTTAAAGCTTCCATATCTTCCAAACTATAATCATCATCTTCTGATTGACCTCTAATAGCTTTTACAGCCTTTGATAACGAACTTAGCTGTGTTTCCATCCATGGTAGCGTCTTTTCTCTGATTGGACATTTTAGAAGTTCTTTTAAGGTATCCTCATCTAGAGAAACGGTATTTAATAAGTCAGACAAAGTATTCCATAAAAGTTTTTTATTCGCGCTCTCTATTTGTAAACCATTTTGTCTACTTTCAACAAAATCAATATCATCAGCAAAGGTGTTCATTTCCATTAGAAATAATGCAAACGTTGGATTCATTCTATCACATTCTGCATCAACATTATCTTGATACCCCTTCAAGTCAGCTCCAACGTTTTCCATGGCGAGGATATTAGCATTAAATTTGTGCTTAATTTCAGCCAATTCTAAATCGATTTTACCTAACAGTTTATTTGCATCATCATCGTCCGGACTCCAGTTGATATCTGTAAGTGATTCTAATAAGGCTTCATCATTAATATGTATTCTTTTCATATCAGATTGTGCTTCTTCCTCTTTTGTGTCTTCTTCTTCATTCATTTGAGGTAATTTCTTTTGGCCTTCTTCTTGAATTGTAGTCACTTCATGATAAACATGAGGGGCTTGTGATTCTAAATGTTGACTGTAACGAACTTCATCACCATTTTCAAAAGATAAATCGGCTGTAGTGTCAATTATATGTTCCTCATTCAACGATGTATTTAAATCATTAGGATTTACTTCCCTTCTTTCATTTAGGTCTAGTGGTTCTTCCTCCGAACTTTGTTCGTTTAGATCGATAACATCTGGTTGGGATCCAGATAATGAGACAGGCTCCCTTTGAGGGCTGTTTCTACTTTTATTTAAATCTTGAAAACTTATTGGTTCCATGTTGTCATAATCCTCATCATCTATTGATTGGACAGTAGCTGTTTTTTTATGTTCAGGTGAGGCGGAACTTTCTATTAATCTACTGTTTCTATTGATATTTGATGGAGAGTATAATTCGACTGTACTTCTTGGTCTCTCTTGATAAACGTTTCTTTGTGGTGATCTTGACACTGGCCTATTTCTTGACCTTGGTTGTGGCTGTATATTATTTGTGCCGTATGTTGATTCATCTGTTGGTCCATTAGAATAAGCCTGAGAATCTCTAGAAGGAGAGTGGAGTGAAGATCCGTCAGACTTGTAACCATGAGTAAGATTAGGAGCTGTCCTGACAGGAGACTGGCTTGCCAAGACATCTGGTCTTGGTGTCTGGAAATCATCAGAATCTGCATGGGAGCTTATCTGCTCATCATGATAATTGTTACTCAAACGATTTAGAGTACTTGAAGTACTGTACGGAGCCTTTGTGAGACTGTTACGAGAGGGACTCTTAGGTGGACTACTCATCTGCTGTTGCAACTGTAATTCCCTTTGTCTTTGGATTTCTAGTTCTCTTTGTTTCTGCATTTTTAGTTCCCGTTGTCTTTGTTGTTCTTCCCTTTGTCTTTCTCTCTGCATCTCTTGTTCCCTTTGCATTTGTAACTCCAATTCTCTTTGCTTCTGTTCTTCTATTTCTTTTTGTTTTTGTAATTTCATTTGTTGTTCCTTTTGTTGTTGTAATTGCATATCTCTCTGATTTTGATGGCTTGATATATCTGTGTTTGCTGAATGGACATTTCTTACCTGTTTATTCAAATTATTTGATGATTGGAAACCACTAGTAATATTAGTAGCTTCGTGGGATGTTCCAGTGGAGGGAGAATTCGGTTGTGATGATTCTCTAGTGATGACAGCTCTGGAATAACTTCTTTCATCCAAATAAAACATTGATAGGTCCCAATTTATCAATTCAGGAACACGACCATCAAAGACTTGCATATATATTTTAATTAATGATTTAATGAACACAGTTCTTTCCTTGGCACTATTAGTTTCCCAATAATATTTTTTACCGATAGTCATTAAGAACCCCTCAGGAATAACTTGATCAGCTTCGATTCTCAATAAATCTTTCAGATCCCAGGTTCTACCAATTTGGAATGAACCATCCGAATTTTCACGAGCTTTATGTAATTGAATTGCGTTTTGATTATTTGCTTTTGAACTTATTATCAGAACTCTCTTTTTCTTATTTTCTAATTTTGAATCCTGAGCTGGTCTTACAGATGGATATTT
>JAXQGP010000548.1:0-15459 GCA_037040125.1 Kazachstania sp. M6911
ATACTTTAATTAATACTTACTAATAGTTACTAAATAAACCATTCAACGTAAGTTTGACTAACAATCCATACCACAAGTTTGTCTCAAACAAGAATACTTTATTTATTAATAATAGCAAAGATAATTATTGCGCAAACAAAGAATACATATGATTGAGTAATTGCGATTAAAAGGAATTGTGACGCTAAAATGGCCATTTTAGGATTACCATAAAAAGCCCTATTGGTTCCAAAATCATAAGATTGACTGGGCGTGTGGCGTAGTTGGTAGCGCGCTCCCTTAGCATGGGAGAGGTCTTGGGTTCGATTCCCAACTCGTCCATTTTTTTTATTTCGTGAAAGATTCAATTAATACTTCTCATAAATTGCAATTATTCTCTGTTCAGTACTCCAACTTTCGGTACCTGTCGTATTTTTTTTGCCACTTCTATATTAACTTCGGCAATTAGAAAATTTATTTCAGCAATTTTTCTCTGAATACTTCGTCCTCTCCTCTCCATATCCTAAATATTTAAAAATGAAGATATTGTATTTTTTGCCGAATCCCGAAATATTTTTATCGAAAAGTACCAAAACTATTTTTCCAATTTTCAGTACTTGACACTATATCTCTTATTACGTAATCATTATCATCAGTATGAACGTAAGCATTGTTTTACAGTGTTAAGCGAAGTCGTCTGCAACGTTTAGCAAAGTTTCAGCTCGATTGGAGAACTCATTAATCCTGTTTTTGTCTGTTTTTGTCTGTTTCTGTCTGTTTTGGTCTTTGAAGAAGTACCGAAAAGTGTTTTTGGCATACAAAAATTTCGGTACTTTTAGGCATTTCGCACGCTTAACTATATCGCAGAAGCAGCTTACCTGGGTAAACAAATAATATGAGTGGATGTTACCACAGCAATAAGGTATTAGCCCTTAAACATTGTCACATATGTAATTGAATACAGTTTCTTCAAGATCAGTATCTATATCTTTCTTAGATCTTATGCCAAAGGTGTCCAATCCCAATCTGATCAAAATTGAAGCTTCCAACATTTTAGAATCTAGTGAACAACGATTGCTTATAATACTTTTGCAGATGCTAGAACTTCTTTCAATATCTGCGCTGGAGCACTTTAGATAAAGTAGGCTTAATGCCAATTTGCTTAGTTCTGGATATTCCTTTCTTCTACTAATCCAGAACTCGTAAATACCTTTACCCATACCCTCGATCGAGTCAGGGACGTCACGAACTTTACATTCTAGCATATACCTAATAAATTCATTTCTTTCCTCCGAATTAGTAGCCTGTATTGCCTTATGTAAGGATTTAGACTTTTCAGTATAACCACTGTTGCTAAAATTTACCAAACACCTTTCACTTTCTCTTGAGCTAATTGTCGATTCGAGGTAGTTATCAAAGAAGTAATACAGACGGTTAAAGAATTTCGCATATTCGTCTGACTTTTGCACTTTTTGAGTAAATGAGAATTTAGAAAAGGGATTCAATGCGTCCATAACTAGATAAACAGTAAAAAACTGTTGCTCATAATATTCCTTTATAAAAAGTTTATTTGCATCTGTGAAAATGTGTATCAGATCATACTCTTTGTTGTTGAAATTTTCAATACTTTTATATCTATCAAAAGTCTTTAGGGATGAACCCAGATCACCTTTCAAACGTCCGCCGGAAGTTATTAGTTCCATATCATCCAGGTATTTTTTAATTAATTTAAAATAATATAAACCAAAAAATACAGAATTTGAATCATCCTTTTGCAACTGGAAAAACAGATTATTAAGAGGTGCAATCAAATATAATAACAACAATATCTCATTCAACTCTTCCTCTGAATAAATGAAGAGGTCTTTATTGGATTGCAAAATGATATCTTTATTATCTTCTAGAAATTTACTGAGACGCGGAGCAGATCTCAAAAAGAAATTATAAACTTTAAATTCTGAGAACCATCTAGTCTAATTCTGGTTCGGTAATAGAAATCCAAAAAATTCTTTCCACCTGTATATCAATGTGGAATCCTTGTGAATAAGACCAACCAATTTAATGATCCTTTTCTGTCATCCTTTATCCAAAGCTTTTAGACCTTTTGAAATTTTCATGATTAGACGGTTTTCAAGGCGAGCAGTGCAATTAATATAGAATAATTCACCAGCTCTTCTAATCAACGCTGATTCTTTTTTAAATCTCTGGTATAAGAGTGAAGTCATCTTTATATTAGCAGCTACCTTATCGGACATGATTCCAAAAACTTTGTCCCTGATTTGATAAAAATCGAGGACCTCGAGAACCCATTCCACTAAATTAACGGCAGATTCGGATGCATCCTTTGTTGGCTTCAACGCAATGAACATTTTACATTGTAGTTCTCCTTCATTATTTTTGGTTAGATTTAATATTTGTCCGTATGGAATATCATTTAATTTAGCCAAATTAGGACCAAAGCAAACGATGACACCCAGATATTTTCGATATGCGTCATCGGACCAGCCATCAATCATTAAAGATACCATAGAAGTGTCTTTCAATATATATTTTAATGGATTCTTGAAATTCAGATTCTAAATTGAGAATTACTTTCGAAAATTTATCCCCATCCTTATAATACCCTTTTTTATGACCATGCATTTTTTTGTATGCAGGATTTTCTACAGATGCAAATGGAACGAAATATTTGTCTAGATGATAAACGACCTGTTCAAGAAAGCCATCTCTTTTTGAGGCAATGTTCCAAATCTCTGGTCTAGGGATTGCTTTCTGTTTCACGAAACTTGAGATGACATCTCGAGTCAGATTTTTCTTGATCGTGTGGGACTTCCTTTCTTCTACGCTATGATTTTTAATATGCTTTTTCATATTTGAATCATCTTATACAACCCGCTTACAAATGAGACACTGAGAAATTACTTTCAAACCCATTTTTCCTAAAGTCGTTCTAACAGATGTTTTTGTTTTTTTCATTAACATCCATTATTTTTAGATATTTCTTAACGTATTCGTCAAAAGTGGTACATCTTTTCGATAAGAGCAATTTATACTCATTAGATAAATATTTAGGATTTAAAACTAAGTACGTTTTCCCTGATTTTCCGATATCTTGTATTTCTATTTCATTAGGTAAATCAGTTGTCATATTTCTGGTTACACTTCTTGGCAATGAAAATGGTATCAGCTTTCTTTTTTTGCTCACAACCTCAACAATCTCACAATCGCTATCATTTTCCATATCTCTGCCTGATTTCGCAATACATTCTATTCCATCAACCGCTAACATTGTTAATTCTGCATCTGGTACATCACTCTCAGAAGTTTCACCGCCATTTGTAGCAGTAACTTGAGTTTCATCACCATCATAATCGTCATCAATGATGATTGGAGCTTGAGAGATTTCCTTTTCATTTGACAATGCCTTTTCAATTTTGGCAAGAAACTGCTTCATAGTTCTGGCGTAGAAGTTAGTTGATGAAACACGCTCGGTTTTTTCGTTTAATAATGAGTTCAACATTTTATTTCGTCTTTTGCCTTTAGCTGTAATCACTCAGAACTTATTTTTAATTGGTATATGAATTACTGTTATACAATGTTTTATAATACTTAATATTTATTTGTTTGTTTACATAAATAACTTTGTTTACATATCGCGCAAAAATTAACAGTCTCTCTCGACCCTCATTAAAAATGCCCACTTCAGTTTATTATATTTTTATGTCCAAAAACTCTGCGACCATGTTGGATGGAATCCTATGCGAATTTAATCTGATCTGCATAAACGAATTACTGATCATCATTCCTAAAGTAGTGGTAAAAATTTTAAGAAGCGTTCGGACGATGTTCAGACATGCGAACTTATCCGGTAGAATACGTTGAATTGAACAACACTAACACCTCTGACAGTACTGTTTCCATAACAGATTACATATAAAATCTGATAAAGTTAGTAATAAATTTGTGACACATCTTTAATTAGTGTCAGCCTGTTTCGGAGTTTATTCAACGTGTCGTCACTCTTCTTTTTCTACTTCAGTTTCGTCCGATAAGATATTTCAGTCGCCCTTAGAAATCTCGTGCGGTGCGACCCTCACTGCGCATAGACAGGAGAATATGCTCATTCTTGCTCAGAGTTATTTATCATTACTATCACAATATACTTTTACGGTTTCCGTTGTTCCCAGTGGAACAATAACCGTTGACTGGATGATTATCATAAGTTGTTAGGTGCGTCTACTATCAGATTACCAACTATAAATAAATTACTTGATTATACGAGTGTTTTTTCCCACTTTTACAACAAATCATTGTTGTGCAGTTAGCTGTTCAATCACTAAACACTACTATTTATGAAATAGGGGAACGCAAATATACTATATTATTTATTCATATAACTACAAATAGAAAATGATAACTTTTAAAAATATTCCAGGACAATATATCAGAAAGTCAAATCAAATTTTGAAATACACAAGTCCGCTAATCAAACGATATTATGCACACACGATAGATAATGAACACTCATTAAATATTTTAAGAAAACAGGACCCATTAAAAGATACACAATGGCCTGTAGCTCAATATCCTACTCCATATGAAATTTTTGGTATAAATTCAAAATTAGGTAATCATTTATCAAAGAGAGAATTGAGTGATTTAAAGAGGAAATATCATATCTATGTGAAGTTGTATCATCCGGATCTTTCAATAACTAGAGATATCTTAGATGCAACACGAAAGGGACAAATTTTATCTGTTGATGAGAAGATTAACAGATTTAAAATGATTTCTCAAGCTTATAATATTTTAACCAATGTTAATAAGAAACGAGTATATGATTTAAATAGATCGAATTGGTCTCATGGTGGACCATCAACAATGAATAATTTAAATGATTTATATCAATCTAACAATTTTAATGCAGATGATGCTTCAAGGTATTGGCATGCAGGGACTTGGGAGGAAATGGATGAATTTAATAGACGTAGACAAGATCAAAATGAGAAAGATTTCGCACAACAGAAATATATAATTTATTGGGCAATCGGTATGCTAGTTTGTATAGAAGGAAGTGTAGTATTAACTAAAGTAGAAAATTCTTTAGTTGGTAGGGTAGATTATGGTATCACCGAGGATGATGTTGAGAAGGGGTTATTTAGGTCTTATCAAAATTATGGTTTAGATGATGATAAATTATCAAGAATTAAAAGGTTTCTTTGGTTTAGATCGTGGGGTCTGTATACAACATCGGAAGAATTGGATAGAGAGGCTAAAAGTAATGAAACTTTAATTAATACAATATCAGACCCAGATACCGGAGAATTATTCAAAAAAAATAAGAATCCCGAGCAGAATACAACTGATAATACTGTGATAACTGCAACAGAACCAGAATTACAAAACACAGACCAGTAATAATCATGACTATAACAACTTGATAGCAAAAAATAAAATTCAATGAAATAATATTCCCTTTTTACTAGACGTAATAGTGCTTCCCAATCTCAGTTCTGCTACATTTTTTTTTAAAACACGTATACATACATACACATATATATATATGTTCTTCAAATTACAACTGAAACTAATGACTCTTCAGTAGAGCATTTCAAAAATTACAATTACGTGGTGTTTGATTTACATCTATCACTGTATGAGATAATCACTTACTAAATCGTCTCCGTGCACAAAGGTTTCCAGAACGCGATTTGATAGGGACCGGTAGAACACTTCGAAAATTTTTGTTCAATCAAAATATATTCGATGCGTCATTATGTGATTGAAATGAGATTTTCACAATCTTGAGATAATAAAGACTGGAATGATAAACCAAATATACCTTAAAGGTAAGCAATCTGTCTCATTCTTAACAGTTATACTTATATCTTGTTGTAATTGCTTGAATACAAACAATTAACCTCACCATAATTTGCTATAGACAAAGAATTAAACACAGCACATACACCATGGACTTTACTAAACCGGAAACCGTATTCAAATTAGAAAACATTAGAAATGAACTAGTTAAAATGGAAGACTCTATCATCTTCCAATTCATTGAAAGATCTCATTTCCCAACAAATGGAAATGTATACATCGAAAACAATGATAAATTACCATTAGATGATTTCAACGGCTCTTTCTTAGATTGGGCACTAATGCACCTTGAAATCACTGAGTCCCAATTACGAAGATTCGAATCCCCAGATGAGACACCTTTCTTCCCAGATAATATTTTAGAATCAATTCTACCAAGTATTAACTACCCTACACTGTTAGCACCAAATGCAGAAAATGTCAACTATAATGATAAGATCAAGAACGTCTACATTTCAGAAATTGTTCCATTAATCTCTAAGTATGATGGCGATGATGCAAACAACTATGGTTCTGTAGCAATGACTGACATACAATGTTTACAAAGTCTAAGTAGAAGAATTCATTTCGGTAAATTTGTTGCGGAAGCTAAATTCAGATCAGATGAAGCCTTATACACAAAATTAATCAAAGAAAGAGATATTGAAGGTATTATGAAACATATTACAAATTCTGCAGTCGAAGAGAAAATTTTACAAAGATTAACTACAAAGGCAGAAGTTTATGGTGTAGATCCAACAAATAAAGACAGTCAAAGAAAAATTACTCCAGAATATTTGGTTAAAATCTACAAAGAACTTGTCATTCCATTAACCAAAGATGTTGAAGTTGAATATTTATTAAGAAGACTGGATTGAACGATAGAATTATTTTACACACGCATCTTTTTATATATGTATCATATCTGACATTATATAGAAAATAATAATAACAAAATATTAATATAAATAATTGGATAACAAAACACTTTCGTATTATACATTTTCTTTTGTTTTGTAATAGCAAAATGATACAAATTATGTATTGTAATATGTACAAATAGTTAACTACTTAACCCAGCAACCTCATCATAATTTCAAATGTAGCAAATGTAGCACCGTTGGCTGGTGCTGCCCTTATAATTGTTGGTCCAAAACCCTTTAAGAATGCAGCCATACCATTCTTGGCATATAATTGTCTTCCGACAGAGAGAATAGACTTACCATACTTTGGTTTAGTCAAACTATCAGTTTGCATCACTGATTTAATAACATCAATTGGATAAACCATGATCCATAATGTGGTACCTGATAAGGCACCAAATGTACAAAGTTTCCAGGTTGCAATATCTGTTCTCTTGGTACCTTTATTAATTTCATTAGCAACCAATGCTTCATAAACTAAGAAATATGTACCGCAACCATGACCTTCTCTCAATAAAGTAGCATTTAAACCTCTCATTAAACCCTTTTGCGCTCTTAGTTTCTTAATACAATCTAATGGGCCCTTGAATTCAGCATTTGGACCTGAAGATGTTTGTGTCTGTAGCCTGATTCTAACATGTTCAATTGGTGCAGCAAGGAACGAATTACTTAAACCACCTGCTAAACCACACATATAATATTGTGGTAGTGATAGAGTCGAACTCTTTACATTATTATTCATACCATGGAAAAATCTTTTCATGGCTTCATTAACACCGAATTGAATCGAAACACATGCACCTACACCAATTAATGGTGTTAAAGTACCTTTATAGAAACCTTTTGGACCCTCATTCTTCAATAAGTTCTTTACTACATCAATTGCAGATGTTTTGGTGGTAGCTGTTTGCAGACGAACTTTTGTTGTATCGAACGGCTGACCTACTAGAACTTGTGCAATACCACCTGCAGTACCAGCCAATAAATCCTTTAAAACTCTGGTATTATCCCTTTGTGGTTGGATATCTAAATCATCAATCAATTGTGGGGTTGGAAATTCTTCAGACATGTTCCAGCTCTTTAAATTAGCCTCTAGTTTTGTATAATATGTTTAAAGACTCAAAGAATTTCTATAAATGCAGCAATATTTCACAAGCAGACACGATAATATATAGAAGTGTGATCTCGGAAATAAATAATGTAGATGAGAGCTAGTATTGCTACTATATATAAAATGTATTATAATTAGACTTATCAAGATTATCGTATTTAATCTTCAGATTGATAAACTTGTTATCAATTGTTCCAAAAATGAAGAAACCTTGATGAAATTTTTCAAAGTCATCGCGCGTATTTTAGCTGACGCCGCATCTCCGCTCGAGCAGTTTGAGAGATCCCAGAAGAGCTTTTGACTCTAGCCATTGTTTTAGCTCTTATCCTGAACAATGAATGACGTTCAAATTCGGGATTTTTGGTATCAACGATGATTTATATATAAATCATCGTGAAGTTATGGATGTGTGTTCCTTCTTTTCAGATAAATTTGCAGGCATGAACTGAATAGAAGAAATATTGATGTAAAGGAATGTATTAATTTAGCGAGCAACCATACATATTTATGTAAGATCAATTACTCCAACCTATGATATTTATAAGGAACTGTCGAACCCTTTAGAGTTAATTTGGTAATACGTGTATGGTATTTGGAAGCTCTACCTTCTGGCTCCATAAATCGTCGAGTGATGGTTCTCGAGGTTTACAAACTCATTCACGATTCTATATAAATGTTAATCGGACCTTCTATAATACAAAAAATAAAAAGAGATAAATCATATAATGGGATTGACTTGGCAATAGTCACATGTAGAACTTCGCAAATAATAATATAAAGTATCTTCTATTCAATCTTCCTCCTCGATATCCTATATTCTTACCAAACAAGTAAGTCCCTTTGACCAAATATTTGTGCAACAACTACTAACACTACCTCCAGTATTATTACAGGCTCCTGTGGATATTTAATACCTAGTACCTTCATTTCATCAGGCAATATAATAGATAGTCGTTTGAAATAACCCTGTCGTTCTGGATCGTCTGAATAGTTTGGCACAAATTTCTCTAAATAAAGACTTTGACAACGTCTAGCAAAGTCACGTAATGTACTAATTTGAGTAGAATTCAGATTCTCGGAAAGATAAAATAATGAATAAAGAAGCCACATCGCAGTTCTGCTGGATTGTTCTGGTCTCTTCATGAAAGCCTTTAACCAGTTTTGTTTCATAAACTTCAGGATAATCCATATATCATCTTGTTTTAGCATTGTAATAAACATCGAACTGGTAGGTTCATTTTCTCTGATATACTTGGTCCATTGTTCATAATTTTTAGGTTTCTGATTACTAAATTCACCTTTCAGACACATCTTTATATCGTTAATATTACGGATTCTTACTGATCCTAATCGAGATAGCGTTGGAATAACCCATTCTTCATCTATTGTCCATTTATTCTGAGCTAATATTTCATTATTTACGATATGATCTTTTAATAAGTTTTGTAGATGGCCCTCAATACCTCTATTACCTGTTTTAGATTTCGTCAAATATATTTTTAGATAATAAATCAATAAATTTAATGTATCATCATCATAATCCTGGGTGGTGAATGCTTCTTGTAGAATTTTTAATTTAGAATCTCGGAACCACCTCATCCAAGTTTCTGCACTTTTGTTAAAAATAGTCTGTCGCAATGCTAATTCTGTTTTTAAGTGTGCTTGATCCTTAAAATCAATATTAGGGGAAGTCACCGGAGCGACAATTAGATCATCAATTCCTGTATTGTGAAGATTATCCGTTTGTGTCCCTACATATGTATTTCCTGAATCGATTTTTGGTATCTTATCTACAGGCCTACTATAATCATCATCGTATATACTAGCTGAATACTGTATTTTTTTGGTATTTTGTACCGGTCTATAATTCGTTATATTAGTAGTTAATGCCTCTTGTCTAACATTTTTAAGATATTGAATCACTAATGGGTTTACAGCTTCATCATTTAGTCCGAAGACTGGTGCCTGACCAAAAATTGGATCGACGAAGCCAGTTGTATTTTTTCCTTTCATACTTCAATTCTGGTTAAGTAATCTAGTTATACACTATTGTTACACTGTGGTGAACGTTTGAATGTCGGCTCTGATACAGTTGTTCGAAGATGTTTGTTTTCATTGTTGATATATATTGTAAAAAATTTGCATTCTAAACAGCACATGGTGTAATGAACATTAAAATTATAAACAGAATACAATCTCGCCCCAAAGGAGAAAATAAAAATTATATTCATTGTCTCATAATTATTCTTTTAATGACGTACTTAATTGCTATTTATCTATTATATATGATATTTTGATCTTATACGTATATGCATTGGGGTGATCTTCGCCTTGTAGTGCTCTAAGGAACGACATTCTCAATTGATGAAAGTAATACCTACTTGGATATATGACCTGAGCTTTTTTTCTTTGCCAATCTTGGAACAACAGGTTTCTTCTTTAATTTCGCAATCACACGTTCATCAAATTCTGAATCACATGCTGGACATTTGTTACCAGGAGGTATTATAGATAGCACACAGAGACAAACTGAACAAATGTAACCTACAGCAACAACCCTACCTGTGACATAACAAGACGTTCTAAAATCCACAGAACCTTTGTTAGGTTTCACGATTATTTGACGTAATGACGGATCAATGAACATGGCAATAGAAAAATATTGCAATAAACCATCTGTAGATGTAACATGCAAATATATACCATTCGTTGCATCGGTTGTCTGTTGTAAAAACGTACTCTCTTTAGAACCTCCCACCTTCACGACATCAATGGGACATTTAATTTTAGTAGCAGAGAATATACAATTCATGATTGGGATATATTGGAATATTTCTTCTCTGTTATTTTTTTCACTACCACAAGTAATGACCATGATACGGGATTTTAAAGACATACTCTCCATCTCTCTGGTTATACGATCTGTATATGCCAATGCAGCTGACATACCACCAGCCAAAGTACTTTTCTGAGTCATCTTCCCAATATTTTCTTCTTCTTCTTTAAATAGTGTGTATAATTCTTCTACTAATGTTTCATCCACATTTCTAAATCTTCTATACATATTCTTACTAATGATAAACTTATCAGGGCTACTTTCAATATTATCCAAATCAGATTTGTCCGGATTACTACCACTCTTTGGGTACAGGTATTTAATACCTTGAGAATGAGCAGCAATAACAGCTACTTGGTTCGATATGTTAAATGCGAGATGTGCGTTTAAAAAAACAATTAGCGCTTTGAGAATATCTAAAATATTACCTTTCTTCCCATTTTTTTCGTCAAATTCAGTCCATAATTGTGGTGTTATATCAATTACTACTGTCAGTAAAGAAGGATATTCCTCGACAGCGTTTAATTTAGTACCTTGATGTTTAAAATTTGGATCAGCGATAGCATCCATTTTGATTTGTCAAATAAAATTACGATATGCCTTTGGTTGTTGCTTATATAATCAGCCTTGCTGTATCTCTATAAACAAAATAATTCCTTTAAAACAACTTTCCTCCTTTTTACCAAATTTATCTTCTGAAATGTGCCTTTGTTATAATGGTTCTTGATGAAATATTTTATTTCAACACAGGGAAACCATTAAATTTTTTTTATATATCACTTTCCGATTTTGCTCGGCAACTCCCTTTGGGCACTGTCTTTCTAAAAGTGAAAACAAATCACAAATTCAAGTCTGCAGCTTCATTTCTAGACAAACTGCAAAGAACTTATGAAGTTAGATATTTCTTTTTTAACGTTCATCAATCGTTTTCTATTCATTATCTATATATTCAATTACTTAGGTAATCCATTCAATTGAATAATGTACATACTTACATATCTAGTGCTTCTATCTTTTTTAACGCTTCAGCGTATCTTCTGTTAACTGGTTTTGAAACAGTTCTTTTAGGCATGTTATCTTCATTCCTTGTTTGACCTTCAAGTTCTTCACTAAACTGCAATCTCAGAATGGTTTTAATATCATCTTTTGTCAAAAATGAAAGTTGGTTATCATTTACTTTTTGTAATAGTACATTTTCGGTTCCAGATATACTACTGTAGAATGCAACGGTATTTGCCATTGATATATCAGATGGTTTATGATACAGATTTCTTACGGTGTGTTGTAATAATGTAACATTCCTTAGAATCTTCTTAATACCATTATCATTAATTACCCGTATTGAATTAGCACCAGTTATAAACGCAGCATTACTCACAGAATCAATACCAGCGAAAACTGTATCTTTTCTCTCACTGGATAATTGTTGTTTAATTTTATTTTCTAAGGTTCTGTATTGCGATATCAAAGTACTAATAGAATGATAAAGTTCAATACTACCAACTTCTAAATCCCACGAAGGCGTTTCTTGGAAAAATTTCCCAATATTAAATATCGTCTTTGCTCTAATATCAAATCTCAGTAACGTCATCAAATTCATCTTTATACTTTCAAATCCAGAAATAATGGAATCAAACTTCTCTGCATTTTCATCATCCAACAATATCCTTAACGACATTCTCTTATCTGAATTTTCAACATCCATGTATTCAAAGAAAGACCAGTACGATCTTAATTCATCTGCATTCATTAGTGACACAATTTCCTTACTGGCCGATATATCAACTACGCTTTTTAAGGTTGGCAACCAAGTCAATATCCAATAGATAGTGCTTGTGAAAAAGATAACAGTATCTAAAGTCAAACTGTTCAGAGTACCATCTTTACCAATATCCTTACCTTTTTCGTAAAATTTTGGACAGAAAGTAAATAATTCTTTCGATTCTTTTATATAATCTGGGGTATCGCCATTTATGATATGATTTTCGTATTCCTTCAATTTATCATCATTAAACCAGGCTGTAGTCAACTTATTATTTCTTTCACTTACGGAAGATCCAATAATAGAATCAAAAGTATGCCTATAATAAGATAGGAATTTTTCTAATGTGTGCAGAATTATCTTCGCCATTTGAGGTCTAAAACTGTTGGAGGAGTTTAACACATACAACATATTGTAGAAGAAAACTTGAAAATCCAAGGCTGACTTAAATATATTACGGTTTTCGTCTATATTTTCTAAAGTGTAAGGGTTTAAACTTTCAACATCAGATGAAAAAATATAATCGATTGTAACACGAATCCTTGGATAAAATGTTTTCTCCATATAACTAGAGAAAAATGTAATCGAGGGTGTTGACTTTTGAGATATCTCAACAGGTAACAACTCGGAAGACGCCTGAACAAATAATAAAAATGGTTCTAGTAAAACTTTCATATTGAACACAGATGGAGGAATTAATGGTTCTTCTTCTTCGAAAGATTCATCCTCAATGTATATGGAATCTAACTTAGTATTTGGTGGAACACTGAATCCTACAAATATATCTTTAAGAAGTGTCTTCAAATCAGCAACGTGCTCCTTAGTGTCAGTTGCATCTGCGACATTATTTTGTAACATGAATAATTTTTGACCTTTCCTCTTTGGTAATACAGGAGCGTTTCTACCTGCTCTGCGAACATTTCCACCTAATACTAAGAGTGGGTTATAAATATATTTGGTTATCAATTGTTCAATTTCGTGCAATAACTTGTTCCAAATTAAGTCAAATTTATATAAATTCTTATGAGTGGAGGTTGTGGAAGTAGTCTGAAGAACGTTAACAATTTCATAAATGGCCCTATGCTTTTGAATAACTAACAAATATTTTAAAAATATCTCCCAGAAACATTCTCTCATTATCAGTGAAAGTAAATTTTTAATAGAAAGTCCAAAATTGTTTTCATTCGACACACTTTTGACCATTTTTAATAAAGTGGGGTGTTTTGAACGCACAGCTTCAGTCGCTTTTATCATAGTGTTATGGATTTCGTTATTTGCCCTGTCTATCAAAATATTTAAAGCTAGAGGTAATTTATTAATGTCTTTCAGTAAGTTTAATAATGCAAATAATTGCATATAATCAGAGTTACTTGACGAGTTGACTGTTGCTACTGTTTGAAAAAATCCTGGTAATTTTACATTTTTAATAAATGTTAACAGATTTTGATTCAGATCTGCTGATTGCTTCATTATATCAATGTTGACAATATTGTACAGATAATTCTCCAAACTTGTGAAACCATTTTGGGAAATGCTAATAGTCTCCAGAATATTTGTGTCTAGTGATAAATTCCCCTTTCTTGTGTACACAATATCTTCTATTTGATCAATAGTATTTTGGAATAAAACATGCTCTTGCATCTCTAGTTGTTGATGGATAGGTCTCAATTGCTTTATCGATTTTATAGAGTTCATATTACTCAAAACAAAACCTCTTTCCAGTAATTTTTGTACCTCTTTAAAATCTTCTCTTCTCATATTTTCCTCGATACGTTCTGGAATTTGTAACAATTCCTCCATATATGAAAGAGACTCAATAGAATTGGTTAATTGTAAACTTTCATTATTTAGTTCCATCAATGATTCCTTCCTCGATGTAATCTTCTCGTTAGATTCATTAAGATCTTTTTTAATCTGACTCGTATTCTCTTGAGCGTCAGTCAAAGCTGATACAGTTTTACTATACGACGCAACATTTGCGTTAAATGCCTGACTATGTTCACCAACTACAGATCTTAAATGTGACCCTATCCTTTCTCGTAATTTAGTAAATTCATTATATCTATGGCTTAACCCAACTGATGTATCATCTAAAAATGCCAAAGCCAGTTCTAAAGGGTTAGATTGTTCGTTGATAACTTTGTTCCATTGAAGATTAATTAATGATAAATCTTGTTGTAAATCATCCAAGGAATTATCCATAGCATGTTGGTGGTCTGGATCAATGCTGTTGATAGATAGTGCACGTCTCCTACCCTTAGTTTCGGAAATATTTAAATTACTCATAGTTGATACTTCTCAACAGTTAATCTGTTTATATATACGCTGTCAACAACTAATTCGTAGTAGTACCGTATCACTAGTTGTGTCAAATCAATTGATACCAGACGGATCAAAAAAGTGTAATAAATTGCTATGTCCTTGCTTGATAGACTTTGTTTGATAGACTTTGTTTTCATCAAAACTGTTTACTAACGGTATCGTATTGTCTATACTGAAGTTGTAACCGACAGAGAAAAATATCGTGACAGACGAAGGGCACACCTATATTTAGGGCGTTCAAGTGAATGAATAATAATCTCAAGACTACGATCAAATTTTTTTCATAATATTATATATTTTAATCTTAGTATGAAGAGGATGATCACTTTTATAAAATGTTTGGGGAGAGATTTGAAGAATAGTAAGATGTATGTTCTATTTATTATTTACGGTTGGCCTTAAATGTGGATATTTCATTTATCAAATATCCTTTGAGTGCTGTCATCGATTTCAACCGAGACTCGTATTCAAAGTCGAATATACCATGCGGACAACTTGGTTCGTCATTATTGCGCCTGACATTGTATACAAATCTGTGATCTAAAGCTTCAATCACAGAAATTCGTTTATCTGGCTCCCAACATAGAAGCTGTCCAATTAGATTAATTGCATCCGCAGAAACTCCAGGGAGGACAGTAACCCAATCTTTCTTCTCCGTATTACTAAA
>JAXQGP010000549.1:0-15449 GCA_037040125.1 Kazachstania sp. M6911
TATATGAAAATCTTCACAGCAATATCGTATTGCACGAGATTACTGCGCATAACAGTACAATAATAATTTCCAACAATATTCTCATACTCAATCTCGAAGAACATTAATATTATGAGCGACTGAATAGTATTTTATTATTGTCAGACATTTGTTGATAGAAGAAGATTTATTACTTATATATTTATATATATAAGTCTCTACTTTCTTTAAATGTAATTATAAATAATATTTAATTTACAGAGAAAAAATTATTAAATTCATTCGATATTTACGAGTTCAATTTTCTTTCTTCTTCTAATAATTTACACATCAGAGAAAATGGATTATCGGGAAATCATGTTCATCAATCCACTTATTTGTAGTCGAGTCAACATATCACATCAGACCAATTGTTTGATCTGTCGCTCCTGATTGGTTGAGCTATACAATTAGTGTCGTACGAGGTTATTGTTGTTTCCTTTCGATGTTCCAGCAAATATTGTTCTCGTTTTACTAATTTCTAATGATGTTATTGCGGTAACTCAAAAACGTATATAGAATACCTTTAAATTTTTTTTTTAAGGTTTACTCTGTGATTATAGATGTCCGAATAGCAACAAAACAATAAACAAAAAAACGGTAGTGACAAAAATGAAAACCAAACAAAGTCAAGAAAATTGAACTCTACACTCTACTATACAAATCCTCGTTTCTAAACGGTTGATCATCTTTATTACTATGCATAGTATTGACTTTGTTATTATATATTATACGATGACGCAATTTAACTATAAAAAGTGTCGAACTATCATAATTAATATCGCTAGACCCGATAGACGAAAGGATCTTTATCATATTCAACCATGGATAACCTTCAATATAAAACATTACATACTTCACACATTTATTTTCAAATGTTATTAGGCATTTGCGACCTGCCCACCTTCAGAATTAATATAGCTTTCCGAAGAAGCATACTAAGGTGGTGACAAGTCTCCAGATGACAATAAAACATCAGACAATTCCCCATCCACCTGTGTGAACAAACTGCTTCCAAGTATGTCTTGACTTGCGCTTGAATATTCTTCGTCTGTAGATTCTTGTACCTGAATAATAATAGATGATTTGATATCATTCTGTAATGAAGGATTCTGGTGACGCTCTCCCTTCTTGAAATTTCCTCTTTTACGCGGACTTAGTCTTTCAGTTATATCATTGAAATTCACACTTTTATTGGAATTATCAGATTGCTTATATTTTCTTTTACGCTTTTGATAGTTCTCGATTGTCTTATTCAGATACTGAACCTTTGGTTCTTCCATATCTTTGAAGATTTCTGAATTGAATTGAAACATTTTGGACTTAACATCCCATTGGATACCGAATTTACTATTCTTTGAAAATTTAATAATACTTGAAATGATTGCTGTTAGTCTAAGTAAATTTTCTGAATATGCAGAATGTCTTGCCGAGCTTTCTATGTCCCCCAATAACATAGTAGTATTGCCGTTATTTTCAAATATGTTTTTATCATTGAAATCTGATAACATGTACTGAATGTGTGAATATCCCTTGAATTTCAGATCTTCACCAAACAAGTACGATCTTTTGGGTCTATGTTCCATATATAAATTAGTTCCAAAGACTTTATAATTATTGAATTTATTTACGGAATCTGCCAATAATTTACAAAACGAAACATCTCGATGTGCATATTGTAAAAGAAATTTGTTAGATTTAATCCAACACATTATTAAACGTATTATTCCTAACGAGCTATTCGAATTATTGAATTTCTCTATCCAATTCTGTTCCATAATTGAACTGAAAATGTTTTTGATAAATAAAAAAGTCCACTTAAGATATCGTTTCTTTATTTTTATCCAAGCTAACTTATCAATTTTATTTTTGCGATCCTCATGTTTTATAACAAATTCATGAACACATCCCATTAGAATTATAACAACTTTAGATAAAAGTTCGGGTGAATAATTTCCACATAATAGCCTCTCTTTGGTAAAAAAACATTTCATAATCTTGTGAATGTTACTAGGTGTCGGAGATACTTCATTATAATAATGCTTTAAAACGGTCAAGAATGCATCTTCCACTTTCATTCTTGGAATATCTGTACTATCAAGTTTCTTGACGTCGGACCTACTAGTATCCGTAATCATGTTAAATATATATATACTATTCTGATGTCTTATGTTGGATCCTAAACATCTTAGGGAATAATACAATGTCTCAAACCTATCTCCTGTCTTTAGATATATCAACGCTATCTGCGAATATGTCTTACCGTAGGACTCACATAAAATACAGCCAATATCCAAATATCTCCTTGATTTACTAAATTTTTCAAGTGTCAGATTTCCCTCTCTCGTTTCGAGAAGTACCTGCCAATAATGGATCTTTCCCAAGTAGAAAAGACATTCATATATGAAGTTCACAATTAAATATGTACTGAAATCGGTTTTTCCCAGTATTTTTGAATCATTATTTGAGGATTTAGATATATTCAAGGTTTCTTTGACTTGTTTTGGAATTATTCCATCCATGTTAAAATCGATGAACATCATCTCAATGATACCATAATAAAATTTATGCATTATTTTAAAGACCTGTTTTAATTTGTATAACGATCGTCTCCTTTCCACAGTAACCTTTTTTGCACCCCTATGATTTTTAGGCAAAGATTGCTTCCATGTTTGAAACCAAGTAAATAGTGGTTTCTGTATAAAAGTCCATATCTCGTTGAAATATTTCGATGGATCAAGGGATTCACGGTCAACAACTGTAGAAGTATAATTGTCACTATTTTGAAAATATGCAATTGTATCATTAGGGAGTACTCTGGATATCTCTGAATGGGCACTCTGTATAGTAGCAATAAATGCACTATAATTATCTCTTAATAGCACATCACCTTCTACTATCCTTACTATTTCACTTTTATATTTTCTGATTACTGAATTAAGATCAGAAAAAGGTTTCCACTCATTCATCCGGCATGGTCTCACTTTTTTTTACCTAACTGTCATCATCTGTTACTCACGCTATTATATAATTGAAGTTATAACCTCTTAAGATTTGTTGATGTAGTGCTTTAATCATAATTTTGTTACCCGGATTCCAAAGAAAAAAATCCCCAAAAAAACGACCTCAGTGAGGATTGAACTCACGATCTTGCGATTAACAGTCGCACGCCTTAACCAGCTTGGCCATGAAGTCTAAAATTTTACACAGGCGAGAAATTTCACGATATTTTTAATTATAAAATAAATATCACTTTATACGATCAAACTAATTCTTGTCACTTTATTTCTGATAGAAATACGGTGTGAACATTATTATTGTTGGAATATATGGTACATATATGCCATTTGTTAATAAAAAGCATTATTTTCTAATACATTATATTGCGTCATCACTTTGGACGTGCGGCGGTAGATATCCCGAGTCAAGAAAAGTAAAAACTCCTCGAGAGGAAAATCATCTCAACAATAATCCTACTATATAAAGAATATAGATATATTTATTACATACATCTCTGGCAAATGCTAAAGAGAGGGACTGGTATTTACTAAAGAAATAGTAGTAATATTAAACTGATTCTCCCAATATAAATACTAGCTCCACATAAAGAATGGAAGCTATAACTACAAATCTTCAATAAAAAGTTTTACTATTTTTGTTTAAATATTATAAAAAATATCGTATTATAAGTAAAGTACAAAGATAATGTATATTTTTTAAAAGCGTCTGATTTTATACCATGTTTATATATGAATTCTTTTCCCAAACATTTCGATAACCCCCCTTTTGCAAATTAATTGTAATAGTATTCTGCTCTCGAGTTCCCTTCCTCAGTGTTTGTTCTTAACCCCTAGTATATCATAGAACAAAATATGATCGTTCTTATTACTCATACGGGGTTTCTATTATCTGATTGTTTTGTTACTTGATCCATTAACAAAATCCCTTCTAATTTCAATAATTCCATGGAATGAAATAAGAAGTCTGTACGAAATTAGTTATAATTGTGTAAGCATTTTCTCACAGGTACCCTAATTAACAATGAACAGACATGGAAGAGACTGAAAACGCCAAGCCAAAAACAAATTATGCTGTCTGTACCTAGTATGGAGGAAGACTCTGAGTTCGATATCAATATCGCCAGAGTACCTGGAGTGGACGTTACCTGTAGCGATCCTACTGTGTTCAATAAAATATCAGATTCCATCTCGAGTGAGAGATCTGAAGATCCTAATGGAACTGGCGCCAGAAAAGAACAACGGGATTTGCACGCATGTCCCAAAGGGGATACTCTGAAGAAACTCTGCAGGTAGGTTGTCTTACAGTTCACAAATGAAATGCAGAGCTCGTTCTCCCTTTGGCATATGCAGATCCGTCTGATTATATTCAACGAAGGCACATCCGCAGGGACTGTCCTCTCAACATTTCGGTTTTTTGTCCCTTTTCCGAAATACCCAGCAATAATGTCTTCTGTACAAATGTACTACGGAGTCAAATGTAAGAGAACTGCAATGGAATTATACGAATTTTATTTCAAACAGTTATATAATTACGTTGTACGTAGTAAAAACGGATGAAGTTCATTATTTCTTCTCTTACATATACGAAAAGTACCTCTGAAAATAAGTATTTTCTATGACCAGTGTTGTATTAAGAAATGTATTCCAGTGATGACGAATATACTAATTGAGACAGTTTTTCAAGATTTCGAAACACAACGATATATTCAGATTGAAATTAAAGAGGTTAGATATGGTTCTATACGTAATCAATGCCAAGGCTAACCAACTTTTTTTTTGAAAGTTATCAATAAAGTATGATTCAAATAGATTATATGCGAACATTGCTAGTTCACCTCCAACTTGGATGAAAAAGATGATATCAACCGTTAATGAAGAACTCAAGTATATGAAGGTATCATATTCTCGAATAACAACTAAATATAATCCAAATTTGTATTTCTATGTATGGGAATCACAGAGTCCTAAAAATAAAATCCAAATCGATGCCGTACACACATAATTCGTAAATTTGCAGATCAATATAGTAGCAGTCACAACAAATTTTTTATGTATGACTGTTAATGAAGATAAAGGTTGACATTTCTAATTAGTCCATTTTTAGGACAGTAAGTAAAGACTTTAAATGATATGGATGTTTCGATATCTAAGAATTCATTCTCCATGACTACTTTAAACACAATAAATGATGACCATCACAACAACATTACATAACAGTCATGAAGAAGTTGGTAATAATCACATAATCTTTGAACATGACGGTTTGGATGAAACTACTGGTTTGTGAGAACCCTAAAATAAGTACGATATAGCACAGTATAACACTCTCGTCAAATTATTGGCAATCCATTATACCCTAGTAAAATGTCTACAAAAACAGAATAATTTATCGACGAGGATACAAATTATCTAATAAGTTATATAAATAATAACGGAAATTCACCAAAAATATTCGGATATGCGAATGGCATCATACCTATATTAGATGAACCTGAAATGGCAAGATATGATAATATGATGGGTAGCTTCGATGGAACTTTTTCGAATGCTCCACCAGCATGATTTACTGGTGATAGTTGAACTCAATATCAAAAGTGTCCAAGTTTACTGACAACTGATTCTTCGGGTATTCACCATAATGATTCTGTGGAACAGTTAGATAAACCAATTCCAAAGTTTCATGCAGGCAATTTATCACTGAGTCTTGAAGACGCTTTCCAAATAGCGTTTCTACTTAAACAGGACCTGTCGGTTGTATAACTAATCACGTTGCTGGACTTTTATATTTTGGTTTATATTGAAGGCATTTTCATTGATTAAAGACTTGTTTCAGAATGGTTCGATAGATCATATATAATACCTACGGTATAACTCTTAATAATTGATATCAACAATTATATTTATAATTATATCGAAATAATCAAAAGTTAATTGTTGGTAAAGGTATTTGAATAGAATAAGAGAATTGTATCGTAAACCAATTAATGTAAATGATACTTTAAATCATTTACAATTTTTTTGTTTTTTGATTATCGCGTTTCGGATGTCTTATTATCCGATTGAGTTAAAGAAGTTCATTTTAACAGGTAAGTGGTATAAAACATTTTCAAATAAAGGAAGCCTACTTATACAAAGAAAGTATTTAGTAATCAACAGTATTCTGGTTATTAATGTTAATAATAATATGATACGGCTTAAATACTGTTGAGGGTCTATCTACATAAATATATCGATTTTCTACATTATTATACAGTATATTCCGAATCAAAATTACACATTTATTTAATTTCTAAGAAAGGTCCAAACAAATGTAAATGTCAGTCCTCCACCAACAACAGTATAAATGTCGTACAAATGTTTTCTACGGTATTTTGTTATACTCAAAATATGGAGATCATAGAAAGTTTTGTGAGAAGCTGTTAAGCTTGGTCTAGTGATATTCATATATATATATATATATTTATTTATTTAAATAGAAAGAATATTATTATTGCAAGATTATTAGATACGTACTTCAACACTGCAAGAGCGCCTCATTTTCCAATGAGTTTGGATATGGGGAAGGAACAATGGACCGTTTACAGATATACAATAAAGAGGGTTTTCTTATCGAAATCTCCCTGATATCTTGATTGTTATTTTTTAAAATTGTTATATATTTTCTAAAAATATTTTTTTGGTTCCAAACTATTCCTATCATTGCATATGTTAAAATGAAATCAAATATGATAATTAATTGTACATGACCATATTTTTTATGTACATCCCTCAGTACGACCGCCGACTCAAAAGTCGAAAGGGTTGGTCTCGTAATTCACACTAATGATTCTATAACTGGTATTAGCGTGACACAGGAGTCAAGACACTATTTCAGTTTTCCTCAGTCCTGGAAAATAGCAGATTAACAACTCTAGACCAACTTATGCAACAAGATCCCAAACAATAATTGCGAATATTTTCGCGAGTTGTTCCTGAAGTGCTAGTTAATGAATTTAACAATTCTCTACAACTTCTACCGTTCGGTATGATATTCCCTAATCATGATGCAGAATCTCACTCGACAAGTACATTCTTTTCCGGAATAGTTAGATTAATGTTCTTATAAAGTTCTCTTAATTGATCATTACTGGAATTTTCAACCCAGGTGTTACGTAGGGTATTATTCCCATCTAGTATTTTAGTTAAGCTATATTTCAGATCTGAGCTATTCATATAGATGTGGGGTTGTCCATTGTAAAGAATAAAATGTTTAAAGAAAAGAATATCACCCCATTTTTTCCCTAATATTGTGTACTCGTATGATGTTATGGCATCCTTTATGACCTGACCATTATTAATGGAAACAAATAACGGATTCAAGATACATCCTAAGGATGAATAGTAGTATAGTTAACTAATGTTGAAACATTATTGTTGGTAGAGACATTCCCAACTAAAATGTTAGATAAAATATATGCATAAGATATCGGTGTTATGGCGTTGTCTTATACAAAAATATCTAATATATTGAGATAGAAAAAGAGTAATATGGATTGCTTCATAGACAATCTAATAAAGTACATCAATGTTTATTATAATCTATATATATAGGTGATGAAAGAATTTTTACTTGGATGTAAGACATCGTAACGTTCATTTCACCCTGGGATTTTCATTTCTACAATATTATTGACTTATATTCATATTGTTACTATAATTATATTATCTCTTCTGCATCCGAAAATATGGACAGAAGACTATTCCTAACTATAATTTTTTTGTCAGATAATATGAAGGTCCTTGCTCTGGCATTACATATTTTTGATTATGGGTAACCTATCAGAAAATTTGCTACGTCATTTTTCATGGATGTTAATTTCATTCCCTTGAAAAGTTAATTTAGATTATGTACGTTCCCTTTATGCATTGTGCGGGAATTTCTGTGTTGTATATCCTTCTACAGTTAAATGCATATTAAATTTTGTGACGCAGAAATTCTTACTCGAAAGAAGGATTTTTAAAAACATACATGAATCAATTCTATTGTATGAAGCATTATTATCGTTGTAAAATATATGTTAATGGAATGTTGAAAACACTATTCATCAAGTTCTGTTAATTTTAGGTATTCCTTAGCTTGTCCTCTAATTAATACCGGGGCGTTTTCTATTTGGTTAATTTTTCCATATTGCTTCAGTGGGTTTGCTTAATCAGGAAAAGACATTTACATTTCCATAATCGGAGGGAAGTTCGAAATTAGTGAGATCAAAAGCTTCATTTTATCCATACATCTTTCTTCAATAACTTGCTTATTTGAAATTTAAACAAAAAACAACTAAGGATACTTATAATAATGTCTGCAATGTCTTCGTAACGCCGTTTCTCAGGCAATTTGTTGATGTAAATTTAATCACGAACAGAAAAAACTACGAAATATGAATGTTTCTCCCCAATGCTGAAGTAATATCATTTCTCGTAAATGGATTCACCAACTGTCACTACTATTTGGGAGAAAACATCCCAGTACTTCACATTTCTATTTGTTCATTACTTATTTTTTTAGCTTCATTGGTTATTGGATGAAGAATAGTTGATCTCTTCATGGATTGTATTCATCAATATGATGATGTATGGCCTGTTAATAAATGACGTAAATTTTACTTCGTATCGTGATTATCATTTAAGTTAATATCGTATTAAGTCATATTATGAGATTGACAGATGTGGAATTAATATGTACTGGATATTCTATGTTGCTCTCTTATAGTTTTATTTATTAATCGAACCATTCATTATAAATATCTTTCTTTCAATATCGTACTGTGTTCTCGTATAATTTTTACATGAATAAACATTTTATTAATGTGTTACGGTGTAAGCTTATTCAGTCGTAACATATAGTATATCATTATAATAGTTTACCTTATCTGAGTAATTCATATTCTACTTTTTTGAAAACTTTAATCCAGCACAATGTAGCAAACTAAATAAATGGGAACGAATTTTGTTAGAGAATAATGACAGTTGCGACAAATTTTCAATTTTAAACCTTATGATATCTTTGATTATATAATAGGAATGCTTTCTATACAAAAATTTGCAAAATTCAAATGTATATTTTTATAGAATGTTCTACTGGAGTTATGGTTCGTACTCTTTAGTTCTCTCTTGCGTTTTGATATAGGATTCTTCTTTCGTTATCTTATCTAGCCAATTCTTAATATTTGGGTACTCATTCTGTTCAATAAAATGACGTATAAAGGCCATTTGTAAAGGAAATGATAGCAGAATATCGGCTGCACTGAATTGTCCGCCGACTAAATATCCATTATTTTGTTCAATTTCCTTCTCAATATAATTGATTTGGTTTTCAACTTCCCCTTTCGAATATGCTGAACTAATTTTATTAACAATGCCACTAACTAAATAAGATATTGGAAATGGGCCTGGAGATTCCTTAGCTAAGGAGAAAATATATTCCATTAATAGAGGCGGCTGTAATGAGCCTTCTGCATAATGTAAATAGTATTGAACCTTCTCTGCTTTTTCTAGTTCTCTCAGGCTTAATTTCTTTTCTGTATCATATTTTTCCAAAATATATTGGAATATATAACCAGATTCCGTAAGAATTGTGGAGTTTCCCCCGTTATTATCTTGAATCTCTACAATTGGTGAACGTCCTAACGGATGTATTTGTTTAAGTTTTTTTGGTGCACGATTACCTTCACGAACATACGGAATAATTTCATATTTCAAGTTTAAATGTTCCAAAAGCCACAGTACTCTGAAGGCTCTTGATTTATTCAAATAATGTATTTTAATTTGTGACATAGTGATGGTTAAGGAATAAAGTGATAGATTGAAATAGTTGAAACTAAGGTTTATAAAATTCGAACTTTAGTAACAAATGCCTCCGTTGATTTCAGAAGTCCCCTCCTTTATATAAATTGAATTCAGGTATAAAGTTGACAGTAACGCCAACGATTCTCAATTTCTTCTCTGTACGTATATAACAGTTGCAAGAACGACGAGAAAATGAACAGTGGCATATTTCTGTGTACTACTTTCCCGTAAAAACAACGATTGGAACAACCGAAGGGTGCATTTCTTTTAGTCTTATCTCCGGTTGGGGTATCTCCTTTTTCTGGGATAATGGTTGCCGTTGGCTCCGTGGAAAGGCTGTTAACATTGACAGACACATGTACCAATCCTTTTTCAAAAGTTTGAGTTGTATTTCTATTGTTACATATTTGATTATATACAATATGAAAAGAGTAAGTTAGCAAGTTGAAAGAAGTATAAAATAAAATCTAAACAAAGCCAGTCTATTTTTTTAGGGAAATTAGAGGTATCGTTAGTTCATTTAAGAAGGGTGTGGTATTTTGAAATTAACCTTTGATTGGCAAAATTCTGTACTCTTAGGCAATATCGCTACCATATTCGTTTGTGTTGACAATAAATTCGTATACAAATGCAACACTTTGTAAATGATTATCCACGATAACATGTTCATCCACGCTGTGAACGGTACCCAGTATAGATGGATTTGTAATGCCACCAATAAATCTGTAGATCGTATCTGTAACATTCCAGTAATTCTTAGAATCTGTATTTGTTGTCACAATAGCACTTGAAGTATAGACCTTATTGTTAGTTAATCCTTGTTCATTCCAATAATCATTAACAAAAAGATTTTCTACCGTACCTGCTAATAAATTCCATGTTGGTCCGCTTGAAGGAGATACTGGACTTGGTTCTAATGGGGAGTCATAAGTAACATTAATGTAACCCAATTTAGTTGAATTGATCAATGTTCTGTTTTCAACAACTAAACCATACCCAAACTTGTAAGCGGTAGCATTAGCATACTGTAAAAATCTTTGTTTTGTTTCATTAACAGACGAACCATGCGCAATTCTGTAATTAACAGTAAATTCAGTTGTCTCAGGAATTGCATTTGATTTAACACCCGCATTAAAAATATCGACAGCTTGTGTAGTCTTAACATAATTTGTAGTTAACTCTGTTGAATACAAGATTTGTGCCAGTAAAGTTTCAACTGTCTTGTTATTTGATGCACCCAAAACTAATTTCTTTAAAGTAACTGGGATCTGTGAGGAATATTCTGCTGCACAAGTTAAGAACCCATACAATGGATTTTCAATGTCAAATTCAACTGGAGAAGGATTCTTTTCCAATTGTGTAATCATATCAGCTGCAACACCAATTGTGGTATGGGCAGGTGGAGATGAAGAATGACCGCCTTGACCATTAATGACTACTTGTGCATCTAAGTAACCTTTCTCTGCATTTGGTACCACAGCAAGATAAGTACCATTATCGACTTTAACCAACCCTGGACCCTCGTCGAACATTACCATTACACCATTTTTACCGTATTCCTTTTCAACAAAATTTGAAATATATTTAGCACCCCATGTTCCTGAAGCTTCTTCATCAAATCCATATGCTAACAATACTGTACGATCAGTTTGAAAACCGTCTTCTAAAAGTTTCTCAACTGCTTCCATTTGGCCAATAACCAAATTTTTAGCATCGAATGAACCTCTACCCCATAAAGTATCAGTATCGTTATCATAATGACCAGAAAATGGTGGGAATTCCCATTCATCTATTGTTTCATTGTTAACTGGTACAACATCTTGATGAGCAGTAAATAATATCGGTTTAAGATCAGAATTGCTACCTTCCCATGTATATAATAGCCCAAAAGAATTGATAATGTTCAATTTTAATCTTTCATGAATCAAAGGAAATGTAGTGTTCAAATATTTATGAAACTTCGTAAAATTAGAATAAAATTTAGGATTAATAGAAGGGTCAGGATTAGAATCACCCACAATAGTAGGGATTTGAACGGCACCTGCTAGTCTCTGAATAGCAGTGTTCTTGTAATTAGAATCGAATAAGATAGTATTTACAGACGAGTTCTTAAATGATGGGACAATAGCGTCAGCTTTATCACATGCGGGAGTTGTACCCACTGGAGAACTTCTAGGATAAATTACAGCGCATTTTGTCAAAGCTGCGAAGACCAAAGCAAAATTGATTGCTTTAAATGGTACCATTATAAAAATTGTTCAAAAGTTATTACAATTTCTATGATTTTCTTATGATTCAGATTAATTATATACCAATGATCGAACTTGACAAACGATTGTATATGTGGATTTATTGTCGCTATTTATATAAATTGCCGAGGGAGTGTATTATTGAAGTATATTTATTATTGCTCATATCTTGCAAGATTCCTTCAGATTACTCCAAATAAAGCAACTAAGAAATGTTTAACAACGATGTTAGTAATACGTATCGATCCATCTGATATCTCTTGAAAGCGTCTTTTCTCTGTAGATCTTCACTTAGTTTATAGTAATTTCACTTTATATTTTGTAAATTGTGGTAATAACCTCAATCTCCTCATCACCCCTTTTTGTAATGTTTCGTTCCTGTCAAATTGATTTCCCCAATTAAGAGCATAAAGATATGTATTGTTGAGTTTCTAGCCTGGAGTGTAAAAAAGTTTCACTCAACGAGGACTCCGTATACATGTTTTTAACTTTAAATTCAACGGAATTATTGTTTGTGCCTGTCCTCAACTTCCACGGAACTTGATGAAGCTGTGAACGCGCAAGAAATTAAAACAGCGGTGTTCTTCAACTTCCCCGCCTATTGGCTGTCTTACGACACAGAAAGTCAAGTGAAACAAGATAAGATCGCCTACCTTTTTATTAATAAACTTATGATGACAACACTAGTTTGCGTATTGGGACAACATTCGACAAACTCCTGGAAAGTGGCATTAATTAGCGATGTTCCCTCTATAAAATATTTAATTTAGTAATGGAAGAACACTTGTATTATCCTTCTATTTGTAACTACGTACCTTCTATTATCATATCTATCCTTATTAACTCTCAGAAGTTGTCTGACAAAAGAAGAAAATACACCTCATCGTGAAATGAAATTGCAATATTGTTTTAAAAGTAATGTTGCCTAAATTGTAACAGAGTGAGATAAATGTTAACGAATAACATAAAAAAAGAAAGTTGAGTCGAGATTTACATCATAATCTACTGAGCTTAATATTCAATGGATGTATAGTACAAGACTACCATAACAGCATAAAGAACACAGAATATTGTGCGCAATAAAATATAAATGGATAGGCTTGTATGACGACGTTCGAATATAAAGTTCGATAGTATGAATAAGAAATCATATCTCCCAAAATCTGGAATATAAAAAGACAGAGGTTTGAAACAAATAACTTGTAAATACATTAATTCCTTCCGAAAGAGAGGTGGAAGAAATTACTGTATAATATACCTGTGTTATAAATCAATATAAAAAATGAATCAAAATATTACGAAAACAAATGCTCAACCTGTTAGAAACGACGACTTTTATCATAATCATTTATGAAAAGAGCATTCCCGTTTTCTTATCAAGTGATTAGTTACTACTAATTAGTTGCATATTATCCTTACAATACAAATTTAGTACTGTACGTAGCGACACACTAATATTTAAATTTTATTAAACGATCATTAATATTTATGAAGATGCAAAATGTATTTTTCTAATACAATACAATGATTACAACTCAACATATAGAGTTCTTAAATTATTTTTTAGGATAGAAAGATATACATATATACACCCTTACTTTTATTAAGCAAACGAATTATAAGTACGTGGAAACACTGATGAAACATAGTTGTAATAATAATAATTATAAGTATATAAACAACAAAAGTAAATAATAGAGTTATTAATTATTTACTTTTGTTGTCAACTCGTTCTACATTCCTTGGAATAGTCTGTGATTTACCATATTTCTCTAGACATACCATTACTGGATCAGTTGAAAAGCAGTCTTCTCCGTTAAATAGTTTTTCAATTCTATATGTTTTGGAACAACTGCTACTTGTCGTTGTTCATATGTTCTCGTTCAAGAAATTTGAATAACTAAAAAATATTATTAATAAAATTATATAGAAGTTAACAGGCTATATATAGTCTCTTATTGTATTTTTTGGAATAATTTAAAGAATTAAATATGCATCTAATTTGGCAATTATCGTTCTCATGAATGGACGAAACAATAAAAAGAAGAGTTAACAAAAATATTTTATGGCCATAAAAAGATGATTCAACCTCTTCTATTCTAAACTAAAAATATTGCAAATAGCAAACCAACGATGAATGTGAAAATATTATTAGAAGCAGAAGAACCGACACCATGATACTCTGATACATTGGCTGTAGTAGCAGACTGAGTTTCGTGAACAGGGTATTCTGAAATAGAAATACCGGAGTTAGTTGGTTTCTTGGATGTAGGTTCCGGAATCTTAACAAAATAATCAGTTTCAATGACTTCTTCTGGGTTGCCATTACTATCGGTAGATGTATATGTTCTCACATTAATAGAATATGTATAAGTTGAGGATCCTGAATAATATGTGTAAATAGTGGAAGACTTAGTTGTTTCCTCTTCTGTGACGGTGTTTGGTCTTTCAGGAGTTTCGACAATAATTTCAGTTTCTATGACTTCTTCTTCATTACCATTAGCATCTGTTGTGAAAAATGTTGTGACACGAGTAATAGTGGTAGTTACTGAGCCCGGATATTCCGTATATTCAGTGGTGGCTGTAGTGATAGTTTTAGAAACATCTGGGATCTCGACAACATAATCAGTTTCAATAATTTCTTCTTCTTTACCTTCGGAATCTGTCGTATAGTATGTTGTAACAATAGTAGCAATAGTAGTTGTCACGGTCACTTCACCCTCAGAGTATATTGTTGTAGCAGTAGTGATAGTTTCTTCGACACTTGGCAATTCAACTTCAACATCTGTTTCGATAATTTCCTCTTCTTCACCGTCACTATTGGTGGTGAAATAAGTTGTAACATGAGTAACTGTTGTTGGTACGGTAACACTGCCAAATTCAGTTGTAGTTTTGGCAGTAGTGATAGTTTCTTCGACACTTGGTAATTCAACTTCAACATCTGTTTCGATAATTTCCTCTTCTTCACCGTCACTATTGGTGGTGAAATAAGTTGTAACATGAGTAACTGTCGTTGGTACGGTAACACTACCAAATTCAGTTGTAGTTTCAGCAGTAGTGATAGTTTCTTCGACACTTGGTAATTCAACTTCAACATCTGTTTCAACAATTTCTTCTTCTTCACTGTCACTAGCAGTTGTGTAGTATGTAGTAACATGTGTTACAGTTGTTGGAACAGTAACACTGCCAAATTCAGTTGTAGTTTTAGCAGTAGTAATGGTCTCTTCAACACTTGGTAACTCAACCTCAACATCTGTTTCGATAATTTCTTCAGTTTCGCTATCGCTGTTTGTTGTTAGATATGTAGTAACATGTGTTATTGTTGTTGGTGTGGTAACAC